>ML780546.1:288100-306384 GCA_009831015.1 Picea engelmannii | reverse complement strand
GTGTATGTGTATGATTGTTCATTTGTTCATTGCTTATTTACTCTGCAGTTATTGGATAATAATGCTTCATTGATATAACACTTGTATTATATGGTTAAATTGCTCTATTACTGATTCACCCCCCCTCTCAGTAATCCAACACAGACTGTGTGAGTGAAATGGTCATGGAATCATTGACTGGATAACTGAGTGATGGAAGGAAATATTGTGAAGCTGATCGTGAAAGTGATGGTGAGAAGATGGTGAAGCTACTGGAAAGAATCCTCATGAAAAAGTGACCAAATGAGCTAAGTCCCCACGATATGAATGCATGTCCCCAACTTGACACTTGTCATGTTGGAAGCTAGTTTGGTCCACTTGTCCCCAACTTCAGAACTCAAGATAAAATAATTATCCATACTTTATGCTTTAGGAAATATTAATATAATATTCCTTTTTGGTTTAAGTTCTCTAGCTTAGCCCTTTCCTTAAAGTTTGTCCCTCCCTTTCCCTAATTGGTGAAGTTTAGTCCCCCATCTCTTTTATCGTGGTCGGTCTATGTGCAATGATGTATTTTATATTAATCATGAGACATATACAAAATAGGTGCACTTGCCTTTAACATCTAGGCACTCTGGCCTAATTCCAAAACATAAGCATCTCAACTTATAATAACTGGCTCACTAGCCTATAACACATAGCATATACACAAGTCCCACTGACCTCCATACTGCGTGCACTTTAGTTACTACACGTGGTATCCATAAATTTGCACACTACATCATTTTACTACGCAGTTCATGTGTGCACTATGCCATGGAAGGTGCATTACAAAATGATTTCAAAACAACTCACCAACTTATTTACACTTATATTACAATTACAATTGGGTTCGGCCGAGGGATATTACACTAGTCCTATTCCTCGGCCTTCAACTTCTATGAACAATTGGTAGGCCTTATCTCGCACGGGTTGGAGTCTCTAAGGCACTTCCATAAATCTACTTTGAATAGCGTGAATCTGCTACTGAGCAGTGCATTGCTCTTGAGATCTCTTCATTCTTTCCACAGCTGATAGGAGTTTGAACTGTGCCTGTATCATTTCAGCTTGATACTTTGCCTCTTGGAGATGTGACTCTAGTGCTCTTAATTATGGAATCTTAGCGAGTTTCATGTATGTTAGGGCACTGTGATCACTCAATTGCTTGTATTCCATAGCAAGGGCCTTTAGTATCTCAACTGAGCTCCTAACAGTTGCTTCTCTTTGGTCCTTCACATATTGTGGGGTCTCGGGCACTACGTGTAGTTCTAAGTCTGCGATGCGTTGTTGTAGTTGCTGGATCACTTCTTCAAGCTACTCTACTTGCTATGTAACTTGATATTCTACCTTTATTTCTACGACTGTCAAAGAGAGAAGTGCTCTGTTGACCGCTTCCTTTACTTCGAGTTGCTCAGGGAGCAACTATTCTTTTCCTTGTTGTATCTATGTTTTTTCTTTGTTGAACTTCGCTTGGAGGGAAATATTTTCTTGTTCTGCAACTTGACACTATTCTACAAGTAATCCTTGTACTTTCATCAAAGCTTGGGTGGCTTGTTCTATTTCCTCTTTTTCTCGTCGAAGGCGAGCTTCGACTGTATCAACTAATTAGTGGAGTTGGGTTGGCTCGTCTCCCAGCTCTGGTGTTCCCAATGGCAGAGGAATAATGGAGACTGTACGGTTGGACTGTAGTACTTGATGTACCGCTCGGAGTTTGATTTCAATCCTATCATACATTTCTTCCTGCTTGGCCTCTTTCTTTTCTACTATTTCCAGCGAAGCATCATTTAGGGTTTCTATGAGGAAGTCAAAGTCGTCATAGGTGAGGACAGTCTGCAACTTGGTCATGGAGGCTTTTGATTTCTTCCAGGAAGAAGGTTTCAGAGGTGAACCCTTCCTCTTCTTCAGGGGATCAAACTCGTCTCCTTGCTTCTGTTTGACTTCTTTGCCATCTAAATCTTCGCCATTCCCTCCTTTCTCTGGTGATATGGAAGCAATCCTCACGGATGCATTATCTAATCTTTGGACCTCTTCAGTCTTCTTTGTCCTTCTAGGTCCAGGTGTATACTGCGCAGTTTATAGGCTGTCGATGTCGGATATCTCTGTGGGGTTTGCGGGGATAAGGAAGTCAGCATACCATTCCTTAGTAATCTCCTCCAAGTCCTCCCCCGTCAGCTTGTAGTAGGACTGAATTTATTTCTTATGTTCATCGACGCACGCTATAATATAAATGAAATTTCGATCTGTGCTGAACTTCATCAAAGGTCAGAACCGGTGTAGAGTGTTCAGAGTCATGCAAGGCTCGGACTGGATGGATATCTTCTGCTGATCATAGTAGGTATGAAAAACAACATTTGACTACCACTGTTTGTTCATATCGCTGGAATACCAAAGTGTACTGAACTTCGTGGCCAGTGGCTCAAATGGATCGATGTCGGGGAAGGTCACACCTTCCGAAATCTCCCAGGCGATGAATGTGATAAGGATCAAAAGCCAACTAAAATGGAATTCGTAACCTTGATCTTGTTCTTCTCTGCAGTCTAGTTCCAATTGATTCACCAGGTACATTTCCCAGTTCATCTGTAGGCCTTCCGTGCACTTCCTTGTGAGGTCGAATACAAAGCTGGTGAATTGGGTAGGTTAGATATTTCTTACTAACTTCCATGCAATCAACTGACAGGCAAGGAACATTGCACCACTTTGGATAGAAGATACCTTGTAGCCTCGCATCCCCTTCTTGACATTGTTGTAGGTGTTTGTTAGCACTCTGTAAATTCTTTCTGGCTGAATAGAAAGACGACAGAGGTAATTGTTTCAACCAGCTTTAGAGTTGAGGCACTAGCTTGCTCAACTCAGAGAGGGCTCTCTCATGTCACTTGATACATCTATGGAAATCGATGGGTAGAATTTGTTTTTTTTGGGGTTTTAATAAAGTTGTTGAAGAGCTGAAGATGACCTTTGGGCTATGGGGTCAAGAATGTAGGATGCATTTCCAAATCGTGAAAATAATCAAGAGGAAAAGGCTAAATGAGGAAGTGACTTCTGAGTTTATGCTTGAAAATTTTAGATGGTATCAGAAGAAAAGAAACACACAACTATTATCAGAGCATTATAGTAATGAATTCTGAAATGGTTTACAAGAGATGAACATAGTCTAAATCACCAAGCCGAGAGCATTGAATAATGAATTCTGGACTTTTAGTTTCTCAATTTAGACAGAATAAAGAAAAATGAAAATACAGAATAACAAGAATCACACACTATGAGAGAAAACGAGACTCATAACACCACCAATTAGAATATTTTCATAGAAAGTCCCAAAATCTGCCTCTACACCCATGTATTCATTCAAGCCCTAGAGATTTATAAAGTTTTCCTGCACAGAGGGCAGGCTCCTCTTTTCTCCATGCTTCTATACTCGTGAGGCCAAGCATATATAGAGGAATTTCATATGGAATTTAAAATGTTCCGACTTCCTCATAATTCTAAAAATAGATACAAGTTACAAAAAGGAAGAACAATTGTATTATTTAAAGGGACCGTTAGTAATCGGTCTGTCATATCAAGACTCCCTTCTCTTAATCCGACATCTGTCCAAAACTATTTGAAATATACCAAAATTTTACCTAAGGATTCACCTCATCTTGGCGATTTCCTCCTCCAGGGTACTCCACCAATCGAAATTTTCCCCGACGCTCTCTATCATCTCGGTTTTGGCCTTTGATTTCCTCCTTTTTCTCCTCTTATTATTTGTGGCTGGGTGGAAGGCATTGTCTGCGTGTTCATTTATGACAAGATCCCTCATAACGAGGTTTAATTTTACTCCCGAATCTGTCTCAGTTTCAAGTTCGGTATGAAATTTAGTCACCAACATCTGCAAGACCCATCTTTCATTCTTACTTATTGACCTAATTGGTACCTTAGCTAAGAACCCAGTCGCACCAGACACTATTTGACGGGTATTATCCATGCCTTCCGGACTTTGTAGAGACCTTGATTTGGCCACCCTTTGATTTTACAAAATTCAGGAGCACAGGTCGAGCTTGTTTTTCTTACGCATAAGATGACAATTTCCCAGAATAGGCTAAAATGATTCATATTTGAGATTTGATTGTTTGTGTACTTTGCTCACGAATTACCGTCACAATACCTTGGTGTGCCATGCTTCATCAATCCACTTCGAATGATGAGCCTCAATTTAGTTATGCGGCAACGTCCTTTTGGTACGTCATCCAGGAAAGTACCTGGACCGGTGATGTGAGGTGATCTGACCAACCGCCATCCTCCCCGCGAGCTATCAACATGACGTTTTGAACCATGTGACATTGGGTCCATAGGAAAGGTGGTTTTGGACAATCCGCCATCTCCCCCAATGCGTGTGTAAGAGCGCCACGCGTTGCCTGTCGAAACCAGAGTAGTTTTCCCCGATCTGCCTTCATGATGTTAAGTTCCGTACTATTTGTTTGTCCGATGTAGGCTTCGACCGTAGATATGAGATTATTCAAGATTGATGGCCCGCCGAGCTACTCCCTTCCCACTTCTTCTACATTCGTTCATACACCGTGGAATATAGCCGAGCTCCCTGAACTATCGTGCCTCTACTATGGTATAACGTCTCGCTAAACTTCAGAAGTTTTTAGATTTTGATAAAAATTGTTAGGGTGATAACATTGGCTCCAAATGGGGATGTTATCCTCCTAGTGAGGTAACAAAGAACTCATAGAACCAGTGCCTAATCCATGGGTTTGTTCCCCAAAACATGTCTGTGTCTTTTTCCTACCAAGCTCTGTGCACTGCTTTCAACTGCATGGGGGACGTCTGAGTGCATTATTGAAAATTGACTGTATCTAGTGCTAGAAAACTCAAACTGGAAAAGGCTTGACTGAAAATCTTATTTTCACATCCCTACCTACCCTAAAACTACTGGGATGACCACTCGATCAAGTGATGTTAAAGTGCCAATGCAGCCAATCAAACAATTGGCTTCTTGATTTTCCTTTGTTCACATTTTTCTCAAGCTGGTAATAAAAGGTAAAGGATGGTGGCTGAAAAAACAAATTGAATCCAAAATCTAAGATTATGAATGAAGAAAATTCATCCTTAACTGAAGACTATAATATGATGGCCATCGGATCTTGAAAATCATGAAAAATCATTTCTCCCTGATGAGAAAAAACCGAAAGGCATGTATCTTTCATCAGTGTTAGTTGTTTTTGCTCCATTTCTTCTATTCTGAGAACATCTTCGAATGAAATGGCGATGGTAGGTTTGTCTTCTTGGCCATGCATATCAAAAAATAATTTCATATATTATTGAACATCTTCAAATATGACATCCATATAATATGCACCAAGCCTATCCTCTTGTTCATCAAACAACTCTGATGTGGTTTCATTAAATTTATGGAAATTTGTTTGAGGACAACCACTTTGAATTTCTAGTGAATAAATAGAAATAAGTTCCTGCTCATGTACTACTTCACAGTCTAGAGCTCTCGCAGATGGATTTTCAAAACCCTGATTTTCAAATGACTTGAATAAAACCACTGCCTCTTCATTATCTTTCTGTGTTTCTGATGGACAAATGTCACACACTACATCTATGTCATTTTTTTCTTTATTGCTGGAAACTTCCATAGATGCAATTTCAAAATCTTCATCCATGTCTATGTTGCTTAAAAATTTAACCACGATGTCATTCTCAAGGGAAGAGAAAATACTCTGAAACACCTTTTCACGTTGAGAATCCATACTGATTTTGGGATGGAGAAAATGACCTTGAACAATACTTTCTGGAGCAACTTATTCTTCCTTTTCAGGATGATAGTTGAACATAGACTACAAATCTGAGCTGACATGACCCTTTATGTGATTGTCCATATAATTATCATCACCACTCCATTCATGCTTGGAGGACCCCTGTCCTGAGATACTACAAATATTTTTCTTCAATAATTCAAAAGAAGCAAAACATAATGGTAGGGTTGTCCTACCTGATTTGAAACCGTCTTTAATTTCATTGCCAACATATGGTTGTATTTCAGCGCAAGCAATAGGGTCTTCAAGTGCATGAAAAGAATGTTGTGACATCTTGTCATTATTCTCCATTGATCTAGCATGGCTTTGCATAAGCACATATTCTTTTTCTTTGATGATGATTTTAGGATTTTCTTTCAGGATTTTTAAAGAAGAAAAGCATAGAGGTAAGGAATTCCCTTCAGTTGATTCAATACTTTCTTCTTTGTAATTGTGATATGCAGCCTGATTGCTTTCATTATACTGCTGAAAAGGAACATTTTATGATAGCGAACATGTGTTTGATTGTTCCAGGGGGTCAACATCATAATCATCATATTCATCATATATAGGCAAATCATTAACATATTCCATGTCATCTAACAAGAACAAACTTAGAACATCAACCTGTTCTTCAACAAGCTACTTTTCACACTCATATTCTTGACTATCTACAAATGAATACATAAAACCATCAGCCCTATGCTCATCATGGGATGGATCAACACCTCCTCTTTAACCAAGTGGGATGTAATTTTTTGCAAAATCATTAGCATTGGAAACTTCAAGAGGACCTATGATATTGTCAATTCTATGCTCAAGATTCCAATGAACTATTTTTTGTTCATATTCACTTTCATGTCCTTGAACATTCAACCCCTCATTTTGGGTTTGTTTACATGCTTGGATGTTGTGTTGAATGTCTTGAGCATCACTAAACATTTGTTGTAAGGACCCAGGTCTTCTTTCCATCAGGAGGAAAGAAAAATCTGGATGAAGAGCAGTTGCATAATGGAGCATGGAAACAACTTCAGAGGGTTGAATTTGTTTGGAAAAATTATAATAGACGCTAGATAAATTTCTATTGAATAAATAAATAGATTCATTGTTGCGTCTTTTCAAGGCGTAAAAATCAGTGAGTTGGGGCTCTAAGGATTTTTCCTTGCCCCAAAATTAAAAAAAAAACTTCTTCAATTCCACCCATGAGCTGATGGTTTCTGGGTGTAAGTGTTTGAACCAGTGTTTGGTGTCTCCTTTCAAGGATTGAGATAAAAATCTCATACACACATCATTGTGGTCAATCTTGAATAAATATATAAAATGCTCAAACCCTTGAATGTGCTTTTCAGTAGATATGATACCCGATTCTTCGTCGAACACAGGTAGGAACTCATAGTAATTTGGAGGGAAATCATGAAGGGTTTGGGGTAGCTTTAAGGGTATACATCTATGTCGGGACTTAGGGGGTTTTGGGCTAAGAACAATGGGAGAGACATTGGTCTGAGTCTCAGGGGATTCATCAACTTGGTCATTGTCATTGTGTGGCCTAGGTGAAACCTTTTTATCAGAACTAGTGACAAGGCGAGGGTATGCATGTGCAACGTATAGAGGAGGAAATATAATTTTAAGTCTTTCATGATCATTATTAAGATATAATAGGTAAAAGAAAGTTCGTTTAGAATTTTCAAGGAAGGAGCAGATGCAACCTAAAATGAAAAGTAAAATGCTTTGTAAGAGGTCCCATTTTGAGTACCTATTTTCCCTCATGATGCCCTTCCTTGCCCCTGTCAAGGGGTTTCATCTTTCAGTGAAGTTTCTATCTCACACTTGAAGTATTGAGAGCAGGGTCACCTCTTGGAAATTTAGGATTCTTTTATTAGTGGATTCACCTTCGAACCAAAGTAGAGTCGCCAGAGTAGGAATACAACCAATGTGTGCCTAAGTGGCTGCCGCTCTCAAACCCTAGAACTCAACCATGTCGTTCTTCCCAGGGAAAATTTTTAAATTTCGTCCCCAACAACAACACCAGAATGTTAGCACTCTATAAATTCTGTTCGGCTGAATAGACAGACGACAAAGGTAATTGTTTCAACCAGCTTTAGAGATGAGGCACTAGCCTGCTCAACTCAGAGAGGGCTCTCTCGTGTCACTTGATACATCTATGGAAATCAATGGCTAGAATTGGTTTGTTTTGGGGTTTGAATAAAGTTGTTGAAGAGATGAAGATGACCTTTGGGCTATGGGGTCAAGAATGTAGGATGAATTTCCAAATCATGAAAACAATCAAGAGGAAAAGGCTAAATGAGGAAGTGACTTCTGAGTTTATGCTTGAAAATTTTAGATGGTATCAGAAGAAAAGAAACACACAACTATTATCAGAGCATTATAGTAATGAATTCTGAAATGGTTTAGAAGAGATGAACATAGTCTAAATCGCCAAGCCGAGAGCATTGAATAATGAATTCTGGACTTTTAGTTTCTTAATTTAGTCAGAAGAAAGAAAAACGAAAATACAGAATAACAGGAATCACACACTATGAGAGAAAACGAGACTCATAACACCACCAATAGAATCTTTTAATAGAAAGTCCCAAAATCTGCCTCTACACCCATGTATTCATTCCATCCCCAGAGATTTATAAAGTTTTCCTTCACAGAGGGAAGGCTCCTCTTTTCTCCATGCTTCTATACTCGTGAGACCAAGCATATATAGAGGAATTTCATATGGAATTTAAAATGTTCTGACTTCCTCATAATTCTAAAAATAGATACAAGTTACAAAAAGGAAGAAAAGTTGTATTATTTAAAGGAACCGTTAGTAATTGGTCTGTCATATCAGGACTCCCTTCTCTTAAGCCGACATCTGTCCAAAACTATCTGAAATATACCAAAATTTTACCTGAGGATTCACCTCATCTTGGCGATTTCCTCCTCTAGGGTACTCCACCAATCTAAATTTTCCCCGACGCTCTCTATCATCTTGGTTTTGGCCTCTGATTTCCTCCTTTTGATCCTCCTCTTCTTTGCGGCTAGGTGGCAGGTGTTGTCTATGTGTTCATTTATGACAAGATCCCTCATAACGGGGTTTAATTTTACTCCCGACTCTATCTCAGTTTCAGGTTCGGTATGAAATTTAGTCGCCAGCATTTGCAAGACCCATCTTTCATTCTTACTTATTGACCTACTTGGTACCTTAGCTGAGAACCCAGTCACGCTAGACACCATTTGGCGGGTATTATCCATTCCATCCAGACTTTGCAGAGACCTTGATTTGGCCACCCTTTGAGTTTATAGAATTCAGAGCCATAGTTCGAGCTTGTTTTTCTTATGCATACGATGACATTTTCCCATAATGGGATAAAATGATTCATATCTAAGATTTGATGGTTTGTGTACTTTTCTCATGAGTTACTGTCACAATACCTTGGTGTTCCATGCTTCATCAATCCACTTCGAATGATGAGCCTCGAGTTAGTTATGCGGCGGTGTCCTTTTGGTATGTCATCTGGGATAGTACCTAGACCGGTGATGTGAGGTGATTTGACCAACCGCCATCCTCCCCGTGAGCTATCAACATGATGTTTTGAACCACATGACATCGGGGCCATAGGAAAAGTGGTTTCGGAAAATCCTCCATCTCCCTCGATGCATGTGTAAGAGTACCACGTGTTCCCCGTCAAAACCAGAGTAGTTTTCCCCAGTCTACCTTTGCGATGTTAAGTTCCATGCTATTTGTTTGTCTGATGTATGATTCGACCGTAGATATGAGATTCTTCAAGATTGACGGCCCGCCAATATACTCCCTTCCCACTTCCGCTACATTCATTCATACGTAGCGGAATATAGCTGAGTGCCCTGAAATATCGCGCCTCTAGTGTGGTATAGCGTCTCACTAAACTTCAGAAGTTTTTAGATCCCGATAAAAATTGTTAGGGTGATAACAGTGTCCTTGATCCTCTGTGCTAGAGCATAATCCATGGATTTTCCTAGATAAAAATCTTGTGGATCAAGTCCCTACATACTCAACCCTATGATCCGATTGATCAGCGTCGGATCAACTATGATACGACGGTCTAGCCACAAAAATCTACCATGGTAACAAGAAAGCAATAGATTGACATAGGAATTCACCTCCTGGTGTCTTCCAAAGTGTGGGATCTTCATGACGTTCAACAGGGTGGACTGCACGAGGTTATGGTTCCATGTCTGGGGGATTATCCTTGAATTCTTCCCCTTCATTCTGGTCAGGTACTTATGTTGGGAGAGCATGTTATAGACTTTTCGATCTCCGAGGTTGAATTCGCTGAACTTCAATGCTGTAATCTTATCTTGGTCTGCTCAAACTGCATGGATCCCCTTCGGGAGGTGACCAAGGTGTACTTGAAATATCTGGGCACGTTATCTCGATTTACTCCGCCGATCAAAGGTGGTATGTAGGTGGGTAATATAGTTAGGATAAATTTGGCATTCTCTAGATCATCCCTATTCTTGGTTCTCTTTTCATCTGATGGCTAGGATGGTCCAGCTCCATGAGAAGTCAATGGATATTATTGCACTATTCTTGTGGATGAAGCCTGTACACCTACATATAATATTCTCTCTGACATGACTCTTTCAGTTATCAGGTCGAGGAGTACTTTTGTCACAGATTCTTTGACTGCATTGAGCTCCTCGGACAGACACGCTCAGGATTAACTAGATTGGGTTCAGATTAACTTAGACATTGCAATGGAATATATGGAAACAATGCGATGATAACTGTGTAAGATAAACTTAGTCTGCGGGCTCAAATTCTTGGTTAGAAAAAGTGTCCTCGGTGCATGGCATGATGGGATAAATAGGTAACTCGACAATGGGTCACTTGCAATAGGTATGAAGCCTTCCTGAACTCTGTTCTGTCCATTATGGCGCGGTCCCAACGGTCTGATGGTGAGCTGTCTAGTCATAAATTCCTTTCTACCCATTCAGAGTGTTGATATAATAGTTATAATGTCCCCAATGACTATATTTCTTCTTCATGGTGAAGTGCCATGTGTCACTGTACTGATATCCCGATGAAGCTCCAATTTTGTAAATTTTCCTTCTGCGAGGTTCCTTCTGGATATTTCTGCAAATTTTCGATCTTATCTCTCTTCTTACTTAGTTTTCTATCCTTCTTTCTAGTGAGCTTTGTCTCAGTATTCCTTTTCCCATTCTGATTCTTATCTTCTTTTGACATAGTGACTTCGCGTTGTTGAGATTATTTCCTAGGATTCAAGGGTAATACTTCTTTTTTATCTGGGATAGGTATTTAAGTATTCTGTGGGTCCTCTATTGTTTTTGCAACTTTGATATCTACGTTGATGTTGTTAAATACCTGTGATCTATTCTCCTATTCTCCAATCAAGTGTGTGATCCTTTTAGTTATAAAATCTTTTAAATCTTGCTTCTTCTTCTCTAAGACTTCTTCTTCTTCCTTCCTTCTGGATTGATGTCTTTCAATCCAAGGTCTTCCTAGTAACATGGTAAATGGAGCGTTGTCCTCAATAAATTTAAAGATATCAAAATATTCTTCTGTCGAAGTTCCATTGACATTCATAGGTATCTGAGCGAGCTTCCCACATAGGGTTATCAGTTTTCCTCTGACTAATCCTATTCCTCCCAGTGAAGGAACCATAGCAGGATTTCCTAAAATTTCCCAGGTTATTTCTGTCATAACATTCACCTGTGTTTCCTCATCCAAAACATAGTCAACATCGAAGTCTCCTAATATTTCTTCAATGCATTCTTTTTCTTTGAAGATCTCTGATAATTTGACATGTCGGTGGTCATTCAGGGTTTCTCTCATCCATAACAATACTTTCTTTGATTATTTCTAGGATTCTGCCATAATCTTAGTTTATGAATCTTCCTTAGGGTTTTCTTGGTTCAGATTCATTCTTTCAACTTTAGCAATCATTCTAGGGAAATCCAATACTTCATGGTCCATAGCTTGACAACAAAGACAACTAGCTCTTCTCCTAGGGAATTCCTTATCAATTTGTCCTGGTTTTTTGCAACTGTAATAGAGGGTTAATCCTCTCTTTCTTTTAACTGATCCCCAACCCTTTTTGTACTGTGCGCTAGGATCGTAGGAGCTAACCTGCAAAAAATTATTTCTAGGATCCTGCATCCATTTGTTAGTCCAATTATTCTTTCTATGCATAGGTATAACATATCTTTCACTATTCTTATTAGATCTACTCATGTCAAACCTTCTTTCATCTACCAGTACCCTAGTTTTTGAGATAGGACATAATCTATCAAACATACCTAGATCCATGCTTTAGAAACAAAATTTTCCACTTGTCTTACTTCTACAGAGTAGAAATATTTCAGATCTAGAACTTTTCACTATTCTTACCTTTATCAGAGCACAAAGCTTGCATATCTTACCTCTTTTCTCCAGATCTGACCTCTTTTCTTGGCACAGAGCTTCACAATTCAAGCATAATGTTGTGCACTAGGGCAAAAGATCTACACACAAAGATTTCTTAGTTTCAGGTCGAATCTTTTCACAATGCTTCTTCTTCCTCAATTCCCAACAATCATAGTGTTGGTTCCAACAATGGAACCATTTTTTGGTACAGGGGCAGACTCAGGGTTCAATGCTACAAAAACACACCAACAAAAACCTAACTACGGACCCTTTCAACAACACCTGCGAAGCAGATGAAATATCACCTGAGGTAGAGGAAGGGGTGGTTGTAGGACTTAGATGTCTGCAACCTTAGTTGGGACACAGATCTTTGATTCTAGTATTTAACAGAGCATTCAACAGTAAACCTTCATCAATATCTAACCAATATCTACTCCACAGATAAAACAGAGCATCATAGCATTCACCCAGATCTAATGTATCTAAGCACTTAGCATAAGGAATTAGATCACATCTAGTAGATTCAAGCACTAAGCAAGTTCACAGAGTTCAGATCTAGCATCCATATTCATCATAAGCACAAAGTATAAACATATCTATCTATCTATCTATGTCAAGCACTTAGTAGATAACACATAAGTAAACCAACACATCACACAAAGTAGAGAAACATAACATATACATGGTTCACCCCCACCCTGGGGCTACATCCACCAACTCTTCTCCAATCAAATACATGCATAGAGTCACAAAAACATTACTCTACATAGGATAGGAGATCTGTGCACCTCGCTAGATCCTCCTTCCTTGCGCTACAACACAAATACCTTCACAATTTGTTACAACCACTTTCACTTAGCTCTGCAAGTCTCTCACAGTATGCACAAAGCATTTACAAGCCACATCTGCACTTAGCACAACATCACATAGATGCCTCTTCCCCCTTTTTCCTTACATCGCCTAGACATCTATTTATATATTACAAAATAGGCCTAAGCATGGGTAAACCCATAGGCTGACATTCCCATACCTGTTACATATTCCCAAATATAAAAAAGGACCCAAAAGGGGCCAAGATCCCATGATCTCTACTTCATCTTGCGCTCCACCTTTGACAGGTTGTCGAAGTCCAAAATGGTCAAACTTGACCAAGGATCTCTCAAAACCTGGTCAAGGGCCAACACAAAGGCATGGCCATGCCATGGTTCCCTGTCCCTTCCATTGTGGTAGATGGGGAAGGAAGAGTCCATGGATCGTTAAAGTAAGTCATGCAAAATGACAAGATTTGAAATATTTCGGCCCTAGGCTGATTGGGGACAACTAACATGTAATGGACATTGTCGGTCGGAGAAGGGTAATCGAAGGTACCCATCAAAGGTGAGCATAAACCAACCCCTACATTGACGATTTCGGGCTGAGGGTTATCAATCATCAAAACCGTGGATACCCATGATGAGGGGTCAGGACGGGAGAAGGATAACTGATCAATGGACACGATCTGGCCCTTGTGTGGAAACAACAAGACCCAAAAAACTGTCGTGACCATTTCTTGCATAGAATAGGTCCAATTTATTCCTAACAAGAGATTGTAGTCGAGATACACATCAACCACTTCAACCTTGACGCACACGTTCTTCCCCCCTAACTGCACAGGGAAAGAGGGGATGAATACATGTGGTTGGAACAAACCACTGTTGAAAGCGGTAAGAATATTAGGTGATGAAAAAAAATGGGTTGGCCAATGGCCTTCCAACACACCAAAGACATCACGCATGTCGAGTTTCCCTCATCGACCATCATGTGGAAAATGTTCCGAGTAAAAATTTTCGTGGTGTAAGCCACTACTATCTGAAAGACTGCGTGGTAAAGAAGACGAGGTTATAAGTCGGTTGTATCAAGCATGATCATTCCCAGATTACAAGTCTCAGTAGATCCTAAGGTAGCTAACAAATCCTTTCTCTGGGAAGGGAAACTCTGGAGGACTTCCAAATCCGACATTGCACAAGGGGTTTGTGACAAATCCTCCACCACAAAGTAGTTCTGGGCGGCCCTTGCATTTGGGTTGTGGGAAGATTTCTTGAATGCACCTTTTGGGATGTGTGTCATTGTTTCGCCCAACATATTCTCAATATGGAGAGTAAGAGATGGGTTTTCAGCTTCTTTACCCTTCTCAGAGGTGTTTGGTATTCCGTAGTCACATGTCCTAGTTGTTATTTCAATGCTACCTTTCATCATGTACACATTCACAGACGAAGGATTACTTGCAGATGGAGGGGGTCCCTGACTACCCCCTTCCGCACTCGAAGAGGCTTGAGTTATATTTTTCCCATGTGAAAATGGGTTCATTAACACGTCAGGCTGCTACTGTGCCAATATACTCTGGGCCATCGCAAGCTGAGGTCATTGGTGAGTCAGATGGTCTTCCTTGCAAAGATTACATGGATACTTTGACTTCTTCTTTTCAGTGTTGCCCCCAGCAACATTATCTCTAGGTTTCTTATCCCCCTTACCCTTCTTTCATTTTTTCTTCTTTTCGTCAGGATGTTGGGTGGCCTTCTGGTTTGTCGATTGCACACTGTGTACATCCAACTTTTGGGTAGGGGGAACAGCCAAATGAGTGGTCTGGCTGGCCACTATCTGTTGTATCGAAAATTGCTGCAATTGATTTGATAGCTGATAATCGGGCTTTGTTTGCGTTGAACCAACAATACCATCGACATGTGGTCCAGACCTCTGTCTGGTCCTTTCAAGTATCTACCTCGGTGCATCTAGAAAGAATTCGTAAAGTACACCAAACTGAGAGTAAATCAGTTCTAGCTGTTGGGCTCTAATTATCGCATCTTCCTCTGAAAAGACACCTAACGTTGTGACATCTTTAGATAGTTGGGGTACCAAATACTTAAAGAACCACTCAAGAAGGAATGCTGGTGGGACTGGCACTTTTATCAAACTCTTCTAGCATCTCCATTCTTAGATGTGATCTGAGATATGGTACACTTTTATCTGCTCAAAGTTGGCCAACAATTCTGTGCTGACATCATATCTCACAGGTAATTGGAAATGGTTTAAGAAATCCATTTCCAATTCGTCGAAGGAAGAGTATCTTGAGCAGTCAAGCTTGATGTACCATTTTGCAACACTCTCGATGAGAGTGCGTTGAAACAAACACAACTGGACAGAGTCGTATCTCAATGAGTTGGACGAGCACCATAAATGGAATGTAGTCACATGATCGTCTGGATATTCATTAGGCTTGGCATTGAAATTTGGGATGTCTGAAGGAAACTTGGTTGGCATAGGAGGCCAACGTAGATTGTGACAGATGGGGTCGTTTAATAACCTTGTCAAGTCTGGCAAGTGCAGAGTTGAAAGAAACGATAATTTGGGTTGTTGATTATAACCAGGGAAGAAGGATCCTGGAGTTTGTGTGGCACCAGGTTGCCAAGAAAAGTTAGGCTGTTGGCCAGGGTTTTGGTAATAACCATGGTCATGACCAACATACATATTTTGCACTTGTTTAGATGTCGTTGGATGACTCTCGTAATAGGATGTAAAGGGTTGGGTTTGTGTCGCATTCCAAGGATTTTTGGGAGGGTTTCCCCATGCCGATCCGACGAGCATAGGTGTTGAGCCTTGCCCAGGGTTCCATTGGCTATGGAAGGGGTTGCCTCCGTTTGGCATCCCTGACAAGGGAACTAATCCCTACCATAGATTCCAAAGTCCTTGTGAGGAAGGAATTCCTAAGTTTGCCCCCTGTGCAGGAATAGTACCCTGCATAGGATTTTTTTGTCCATAAACAGGGTTGCCCCTGGCCGAGACGGAAGCTGAAAAGAAAGCGTTGTTACCAAATGCGTCGAACAAAGAGAACGGTGTCGAACCTACCGGCATATTATAAGAAGGAAGTCTTTGACTACCTGCTCCAAATGAATTGTAGTTTATGTTTGTCTCGGTGGAGTGTTGGTGAGAGCCACCGAGCGAAGGGGATGAAGGAGGTATATGATCCACTCCGTAAGGGAAAGCATTATAGGGAGCTGAAGTGCCCCCCATGGATCCTTGCAGAGGAGAATTGGAGCTCCCCGCCCAGAGACCTAAAGTCTATAGAGTGGAGTAGGAAAGTAGAGTTCTTGTACCGAAGCCAGGCATCCTATATGAGAATGGAGGGCTTGTCGCACTCTGGGTGAAAGGAGCAATGATCACCACCATAGACGGAATCAGACCATTGCCCGAGGTAGAGGCAATCGAGACCATAGTGGCCCGGACTGATGACGGTTGGTTAGGAGGCAGAACACCCCCTGTAGTGACATTCGTAGAGGAAATATGAGTATTCCCTGAAGAAGTAGCAACATTTGTTTCCATTGCTGCTTGTGACACTACCTGACGCTCGTAAGGTTGAACTTGTACGATGATGGGCATCAATAGTTCAATGATTAGAGGGTTATACAGACCAAGAGATTTTTCTCCAAGTTTAGAAATGATTTTTTCCTCTGGAATCAAATGTTCTCCTCTCAGAGATGAGTCAGACACAGTTTCTTGTAACTCGGTCGCCTCAAAAGACCCTTGCTGGTCTATTTTTCACCTTAGTGGTGGTGAGGGTGGCTCAAGATCAATCGGTGGTAGGCCCAAAATCCTTCGCGACTGGCGGAGCTCCTGATCCTCCACTATGTGAGAATATCAATAACACACTAGGGATTTCTATAATCGTTTAAAAACCAACAGACACTAGAAAAATTTCCTATGAGATAAGACAAGAAAATCACTAACTATTTGGAAGAACAGTTACAACAACCAACACTAGAGCAACTTTCCGATGCAAGTGCAACTCGAATATGAAAGAAACCTTTGGGTATACTCTGCAAAGCATGACTCGATGTCTTCCCTAGGTACTGTGATATACCCCCACAATCACCTGTGTAATTCATTAAGATAAAGGAAACTAGGTTTCCAACATGCGAACAGTCACTAGGCGGGTACAGTCGATAGTTAGGTGAACCGCAATGAGCAGGGTATCAAGCATGAAACCTATCAAGGGTATAGAAATCAAGTTTTCTAGAATATGACTAAGGATATTGAACAGATTCGAGACCCACGAAGCTCTGTGGAAAATGCGATCAATGGAATCCCAAGATAAGCCCTCTATATGTGTTTCCCACTACACTTGGTTTGGCTTTGGAGGGTTTATCTCCGCTACATTTCCTTACGCAACCTCTTGTTTAGCCCCTGTGTTAGAGGGGGGTCCCAGATAACTTTCACAGTTACTGGACTTTCAAGCACTCCCTAGCTCAGAATCTTATGTTTGTTTTTGAATCCTTGAAGAGTTTTCTCTCCAATCCTAAATCAAGGCTCTACCCTAGACTAAATTGATGGACCCTACAAACACAAAGTCTAGTAACTTTTAAGTAAGCGTTAATTTTAGTGGTTGTATTAAGTCAAAAGGAATGGAATTGAAACCAGTGATGTTCTTTAAGAGATGAAAGAGAAGGGTATAAGATGATACTGGAAACAAAAGTACTTCTTTCTTCACAAATAAATATTTGCCAATTTAAACTCTTTAACCAAACTTTTCGTAACTACTTTCCTTAGATCTTTGAAAAGAAAAACTTAAAACAAGATTTCTTTCCACTATGAGCTACTTAATGTCCTAAGCACTCAAGTAAAGAACTTAAGAAAACTTTCTTTTTCCTTGGTAAATGAAACAACTAACCTAAACTACTTTACCAAACAAAGAAATGAAAGATTTTTTTTTATTGTTTTATGCTTCAAAACAAGAAATTTGAAAATGAATTTTTTTCTTTTCTTCTAAAGAAAAAAAGGGGAAAATGACGACAAGATAGGATCAAGAAATGAATTCAGGCCCAAACACAGATCGTAGGGAGTCACTAACAATACCAAATAGGCAGATCAAAGCAGACTCACAAACTTGTCTAAAAAACCTATCAAAGAAGACACAAGATATATTTTATAAAAAGAAAGCTATGTTGAAGTCAAACCTAAGCTATAGACTGCTATAACAGAGACCATGACTAGATCAAGAAAACCCCTGAGAAGTGTGACTTCTGACAGGGAAGAGGGTGACTGCC
>ML780546.1:262254-288092 GCA_009831015.1 Picea engelmannii | reverse complement strand
TTTTTTTTAATTTCTCAACATGCACGATACTGACACTTCAAAAGCTAGCGTATGTACGCGAGCTGTCCAAGGGCAGGGCGCATATGCACGCGTGCAGGCCCATTGTAAGCCGCATACACCTCTGTAACTCCTCAAAAAAATGAAAACCAATAGTCCATCATAGGCAGGGAGTACTGGTATGGAAGACCAGGATCCCTTAAAGACATAGAAGCTTACAAAAACTCAAAAAATAGTGAATAAACTAATTCAAAGAACCCAAAAAGAAATATCCCCAAAGACCCTAGAGATTATCCCTAGTACGGTCACCAATTCTGTTATAGCAGGAAAACCCCTCTATGGACTACACCAGGGTTCTAAAATGTAGGCAGAGATAACCGTCTAAAGTCTCCTACTTTTTATCAACTATCCTGACATTACCCCACAATCATACATAAAATACAAGGTATAGGGATCCGATAGGCATACCTTAAAATCTGCATCGGGTGTCGATCTCTTCGTGCTCAATTGTTTCCTGACTACAAGTATCCTCCCAAGTCTGACCTGGATTCACCAAAAGACAAACAAGAAACTACAAGCATGCATTCTACATATGGATTAGTGGGTTAGACATCATAAACAAGAAATGTAAACAAATCATATAAGTTTAAGATGTCATTTGGAGGGACAAAAAAAGTACTTATTTATATTAATCTCACAAAAGTCACTTACAATATGAGACCGACACTGCTCCTCGAACTCAGTCCTGGGCTCCTCTTCAAAATGAACC
The DNA here is from genome assembly GCA_009831015.1 of Picea engelmannii. Taxonomy (NCBI): domain Eukaryota; kingdom Viridiplantae; phylum Streptophyta; class Pinopsida; order Pinales; family Pinaceae; genus Picea; species Picea engelmannii. The sequence continues at coordinate 287,326 of ML780546.1, read as the reverse complement.
AATTGCTTCCATGTCTCCTTCTCCTCTTCAGTTCTCTCTAGGGGAATGAAAAGGGCTTGTAATGGAGAAAAAGGGAATTCTGGCTCAAAATCAGAATGTGGTTGCCAAATATTGGGGCAAAGGGGGAATATAGAAATGGGTGGATTTTCTATGTTCTCATGCTTCCCTTTTCCATCGGACCCCAACCCCTTCTTTTATATTCTAGAAGAGATAGTAACGGTTGGGGTGACTGGCTATGGGCAGTCAAAAAATTAAGTAACGACCCAGAAACCAGTATCCTATGCAATTTTGATTTTTTGCAATATTTTGTGAGTGTACGTGGGCTGTAGTGGGTCAGCAGGCATGTGTACGCGAGCAATAGTGGTGCAGGGAACATACACCTTCAAAACAATGATTTTTAAAAGAGCTTGTTCAGTGATTTCTTGGCAAGGATAGCAAGTTAGATGGCCTGATGCTAGGTATGCATGTATGGTGCAATTTAGGGTTATAACAATAAGCCATTGGTATTTGGATGAGTGCACCACCTACATCAGGGTGTTTGAGGCCACAAAGAACCACATATCCTACCAACTCATGTACCAGACTGAATTTTTGTAGGATAAATATGTTATCAAACCATATTGCAGGGCTACAATTCCACCCTGGTCAAGGACAAGAAATGAACTTTCATACCCTATGGTTTCCATATAGGGTTCTACCTAGTAAAGGATACCACTCAGGCAAAACAAGAAGGGCTGAGCCAAATTGAATTTAGATTCCTGACGGGCTGATTCCGGAAGCACGATCCAAAGGGCTTGCTCCTGCAACATGCTTCACAGGTGTCGTCCTACTAGTTGTATGCTCACGACAAGTTCGAATACGAAGTCTTCACAGAGAACGCCCAAGACTGGGACGAGGTGGTGCAAAGGATGGTCAACCCAAAAATGACCAGGTTCAAGGCCATGAACATGGATGAATAGGAAGAAAAAATAGAGCAGTCAACTCAAGAGGCCCTCAGAGCCAGGGAAGAAATTCGAGTGGCAGAGGCAATAGAGGTGCAAAACAGGGGACTGTCTATGACACCAGAGGCAGATGAAAAGGGTTTTCTCCTAATGTAACATGAACAATGAGTAATTGATTAGCTGTAGAATTACTTGAACCTCATGGAAATGACAAGGGTCTGTGACAACAACCCAATTGAAAGCTAGGTAGGTCCAAGTGACCCAGAACTGATACAAGTTGAAGAGATCATTGGGTTGTATAACCTTGAATTTTTAATGCCACAGGCCATATCACTAGGGAACATTTCATCTCAACCAGATATAGTAAGGAAATTAGGGAGAGAAAGTGTACCAAACCCCCTCCACGAATTAATAATGATCTATGATGATGAGGAGAGTTCGAAGGTTTCCCTGGTGACTCTGGTGTAGATCACAGAGGAAAAATAACCCAAGAAGGCATCTTCCCCAGCTCCTGATTCTCAAATTGAAAGCCTTCCATAGAGTGACCAGGAGGTCAAAAGTGTCTTAGACACTGAGTTGCTTGATGTATCGGGGACCCAAGTGGACAGCCCAAAGGACGAGCTAGGGTCGGGAGACAAGAAGAAGAAGTTCCATAGCAAGAAATCAACATCTCAACAACCGATTATCAGGTAAGTACTGAGCCTGCCCCTGATGCTTCAATTTCAGCTGGTACTTTACCTCCCGATGAGAAACAACCAGAGGGAAAACTTTCAGAACACATGGAAGAGGTTCAAGAACCCAGTCTTGAACAAATATACATCGTTGGGAGCCTGGGAAACATGCTTACCTGGGGAGAGCAACAAATCCCCAAACTCGTGGATGAGTTCATTGATATACAAGCCATATATTATGACCAAAAGAGGAAATCCATCATTAAAATAACCACCAAGAAGAGGAGGCTTACTGTGTATCGCTCCATCCTCATCACCACATAGGATAAATTGATTAGCACAAAGCATGCCAAGACGTCTGAGCTTATGGGCGCATGGATGGAAATCTCAGATGCCACCCTGGATAGAGTGAGGAAGGATGAGGAGGAGATGGACACTAGACTGAAGGATTTGGAGCATCTACACCATTTGGCGAAATATTATCAGGACTCCACACAGGCCACAATGTTCCTAAGAAGTGAATTCTAAAAGGCCTACAGTAAATTTACGAATGAGCGGCACCTTTTCACTGCAGGCATAGCCAATTTCCAAGAAGACACCCTCATGGAACTGGAAACATGCAATGATATGGAAATATGGTATGAGTAATCACACCAAGCAGTGGAAAGGATCGAATACATCGACGCGTTTCAATGGGGTCGAGATGTCGAAGAGCATGACATCCGATTACTAAGGGATAAAAACATTGACCGCATAAAGAAGTCGACCGAATACTGGGTGAAAATGCCCCAAGAACATCATCAGGAAATCTAAGAGAAATGGGCCGAGTGCGAAAAGAGCTGGACCAATATCAATTGGGCGATGAGAGACATCTACCTTCAAAAATGTGGCACACCGAATGACTTTGTCAACTTGCATGACATAGTCAAATTACATGCTGAACAAGACTCATCGTGGGCTGTGGAGATAGCAAAGGTGGAGAACATGGCACAACTTCAAGTGCAATAGTTCATGGAACACCCAATCAAGGTTTGGATAGTGTTTCAACAATTAAGTGTTTCCATAGTCAAGTATCAAGCACGGGCAGTGGAGATAAAGGATATCCTTTCGACCCTAATGGACCAACACAGATTCATGTATGCCAACACATGCGAGGATCTCTTCGTCAAATGGTCAAAGTACGAGAAGATTAATCCACTCAAGTGAAACTATTTGATGACTCTTAGAAGACTGAGCGATGATAGTTATTTTCATTAATAATATGTTATAAATAGGGGCATTGACTTGTAAGAAGGGGTCGATGGTTTTTGCAAAGACCCTCATTTTTGTATTGTAAAGAACTATTTCAGAGCTACCTTAATTGAGAAGTCATGTTTAGGACCAGACACAAGTTTTCTGTTTTTCATCAAAAGCGTGTGTGATTGGATCTGAAGAAGAATTGTTTATGATTTTATCTCATGAATGGATGCTATAATGAGTAAGAGCCTATGAATCTGTTGATAAGTTATCTAATTCAATATTTTTATAGTTCTTGTCTCTAATGATGAAAAGTAAATCATTGTGTTAATATGTGATTGATGATTAGATCTAAGGAAACTATTTTTCTTGCCATCGTTTATTGCATGTATGTTTTCTTCTGATAATCGTATCTCAGTCAATAATTGGAACACCAACAGGTTAATGCATTAGTACTAGGATTGTGTAGGCTTAAGAATCATTGTGTGAATTCTTGAGCACGTGGGTTATCCCAATATTAGTCTTCTTCAATAGTTAATATTTTTCCCCTTGTTACCCAGCTGGTTTATACCATCATTTATCCTGTATTAGTCCCACCTATAAGAGAAACTACAAAAAGAGAACATTCAAACTAAAGAAGGATATTTCACAAGAATACATCCAGTCAATCACTATGTAAAGCTCATCGATTAATTGGTCGGATCGCAATATATGGAGAACCATTCAACCATTGAACACTACAGAGTCTAATTGGGCCTCGGTGGTGGGTTTGGTTCCTACTGTTGAGTTAAAGGGATTTAGGACCCCTCAACACAATGTTTTGTGTTGTTCGGTAATGGTTCTGTTCAAGAGGAGAGTGCGAGAATAGATTGAGAATGAAAGGGTTTATGTCTGATTGTTAGGGAGAAGTTGCAGAGAGAGGCTTTCATTGCAGAGTGGCTAGGTAATATGGAGAGAGAGATAACATGATATCTCTATTGTAGCACAGTGCACAAGCCTAAGACAATTTCACAAAGAACAATAAATAAGCTAGTCATTATGGATGTAGCCCAAAGTTGGGTGAACCACGTTAATTACTATATCTTCTTGTCTTTTATGTGATTTATATTGAATATTCTCTTTATGCATGTTAGACTAGATTTGTCTATAATATGATCACTACGTAATAGTTATGAATGTTACAGTAAATTTTTTATGTTTCATACTGTATTATAATGTTACTATGTAACTGAATTCACTAAGTAACCAAGGAAGAACAAATACATGATAATGCACATAGAATAGATAAGTAAGAATGATTAATATGATCGCCTCCCATTCCCTCACTACTGTAGAAACTTGGTTCCCACAACCCCAATAGATGCCTCGAGGGAGACTTCATTTGCATGAAGGCGATGTTGAAAGGGCCAGTGTCTGAAGGGCTTTTTTTGTTAAGATAACTTGAACCTAGGGTCTTATAACTGCGTGCCAACAAATGATTCCATTGTCGGGAACCATAATCTGTGATCGAGAGAATGTTTTGAAGGCAGACTAAGAAAGAGATCTTAGAATGACTAGAATGGATGCAACGCAAATTTGCTCAAAAAGAGAATAGAAACCCTCAAATGAGCGACAAGAAATGGATGTAAAGGTATGTGTACATAGAGCTGCATGAGATTTTCTTTGGCGAATTTCCAATTATTTTGACCGAGTGGTTAGAAATATTAGTGGAGAATACTGGGAGGTATCAAACTACAACACTGAGGAACTGGACTATTGAGTTGGTAAGGTATTTGAATTCTGTAAGTAATAAGACTTCTCACAAAGGGAAGGATATATCACAAAATTTGTGGTGGATTGTACCTAGTCATAAAATGTTGCAGAGAGGAATTTATTCAAATGACTGCATGGAAGGCTTATGAAATCATTGGGTACATGGATAAAGATGTTGTTGTGCAACAAGTGTGTGATGACAATGGAGTTTGATTGATAAGGGGATTTTTGCACATAGGGGAACCAGGGGATGACAAGAGGATCATATGAATGTAGGAAATAATGAAGGAATAAATGAAGGAAGGGAGGGACTGAGGATGAAGAGAACCAAATAGGTTGAATCAGAAGAAGAAGATGAGTTTGGAGTATTGTACATTGGAAGAAGGTACATGAGGTGAAAGACTGGGACTGAGAAAGGAGAGCTGCGTAGTGAGATTGAGTGGGTAGGACCTTGTGAAATAATCTATATCATAGAGACACCACACATCAAAGGAGAGGAATATGGGTTCTAGTCCAGTCCTATAATAAAAGAATCGCTAATTCCTACTCAGACTGGATCCTGCATTGAATCCATGACCCCATGCGTGTCACCAAAATATGAGGTAACAGTTGAAGATTTGTCAAAAGCACTTGTAGTGAGTAGAGAAAATTAGAACAATGATAGTCAGAGTAGCAGAGGAAGTACAATGATTCAGATTCAACCAACATCACCGAGGGGAGAAAATACATAGAACAACATGGAAGGGTTAGAAAACACCTTGAGACTGCCTGAGTTCTAGGGAGTTGGGTTGGAGGACCCTAAACAAAATTTATTTTTCTGTGAGACAATTTGGGCTGCAAAGAATGTCCAGGATGAGGCCATAAATATTGCACAGTTGGAAACAGACTTTAGAGGTCGTGCACTAGTATGGTACATAAAACTATAGAGTAACACACCTATAGGACAAGCGAGGACTCTAGTGGAGATTAGAGAGGAATTGTTGTAAGAGTTAAAGAAACCAAAATCAGAGTTGCAATACATTACCAAGATGAAGGAAATAAAAAAGGTACAGACTAGGTCAGTGTGGGACTTTGATCAGAGATTCAAGGATGTGATGGGCATGTTAGCATTTTAAATTCTTGATCGGTAACATAGGGAATGGTTTATTGTGGGACTCTTACCACACATCCACAGTCCACTGATAAATCAAAAGTTTGCATCGCAGTCTGAAGCATTGGAGATCACAATGAAATTGGAAGCTTTCCCTATAGGAGATAGTGGAGGGATGGTGCAAGTACAGATGTAGTTAGCTACCTTGACAATCCAATTTGTAGAACTTACAAAAGGGAAGGAAAAATGGGAACAAGTCCTATGTACCGAGTGCATGAATGAAGGACACCATAAGGATGAATGACCAAAATTTGTGTGGTATTTGGTGACTGGAGCACCAAGCCCATTAACAGGGGGGATACTGTGAGATATGTAAGAAATGGGGACTTCATTCGATGGAGCGTCCATTACTGCATAAATATCAGAGTATGTCAAGGAACTTATTTTGCATTTTTTTCAAATCAGTAGGGCATGAAGAGAAGGACTGTTGTGCATTCGATTTGATGAGGGAGTGCACTTAATATATATAAAGGATTTAGGAGAAGAATTTTGATAGAAGGAGGCTGTCCATAGTATAATAGTCAGAGAGGATTTAATCAAGGAAATAGAGAAAAATTTAACAAATATTGAGGAAGAAGAAATTTTGGCAGAGGAGGTAGAGGGTCGATAATATGCTACAATTGTTATCAACCGGGACACCTATCTTGTGACTATCTGAATCCATGTACAACCTATATATACTATAGAGCATTGGACCATGCGACAAAATACTTTCCTCAACTACTCACGAAGTGGAAAGCAAGAGGGAATCAACACCAAAATTCAAATTAGAATATACAAAAGATATCAGTCGAAAAATGTAATGAAGGACCTAGAATAGCAGTTGTTACATGCGAAAGAACTAGAACAAGGGATGATGCTATGAATGGAGGGAAGTAGGATGAGAAATGGATAAGGAAATAAACAGGACCTATGCCAACATTCGACCCTCAACAATAAAAGGATATGTATCATAGAGAAAGAAAATATATACTAGGACCATATTGGGTAGCATCAACATCATCCACGCCTCATGTATGTGATCACATTATGCCAGAGAAGCCACTTGGGAAGGTATAAGAGAATTCCTACGAAGTTGTGTGGAGTTAATGAAAGATTAAAATGAATTGAATGCATTATATGAAATGATTTATCATTGCATGAAAGAAAGGGAAATTCCTATTGGATAGAGGATACTAAATCAAGTACTATGCAGAAAGAGGACCAATGGAGAATTTAGATTAAGTGGGAAGATTGGGGAATATGATGTGGATAAATTTATTTTATGCTTGGGATCTAATGTGAATGTATTACCAAATAAGATGTGGGAAATTATGGGGAAACCCAAGTTGATTTGGTCTCCTGTTCAGTTAACGTTAGCGAACCACCACAAGATAGTCCCGATTGGCTGATTGACGGGAGTACCTATGAATTTTAGATGGAGTGTGCAGTGTCGCAGACTTTCAATTCATTGAAACCATGGATGATAGTTAACCATATCCAGAACTGATGGGACTTGAATGTGTCTTTGATAATCAAGCAATCATTAATATGAAGAGGAGGGAAATACTATTTGAGGTAGGAGACTTGAAGGTTACTATACCATTGGACCCAATATAAGGAAAGAGGTATATAGAGCCAGTGAGAGGGAACGATATTGAAAACTTGTATAAAATTACTACATGGATGGATGATTATGTTAACCCCACTACGGATGGTGCACTAAGTTGGATAATTATCAATTTGTGTGTGTTGGATTCATAGAAAGGTATGGAACATTGGCAACATACGATGCATGAAGTATCAACTAGATTATGTGCATGCATGACTTGATCATTGTGATGGATTGGAGTGGAGATATGTGATCCACCAATGTATGATGGAATGAGTCATATCAATTCATTTGTAAAGGAATTTGAGTCATAGGTACCCGAACAAGAAATATTTTTGGCACTAGATGCTGTCTTGAAGGCTACTCTTGCTAGATGGTGGGTTGCACATAAAAAGGGAGTGGAAGACTGGTCGTAGTGTAGAATACTAATGTAAGTGAGATTTGGTACCAAGGTGGATAATATTGCATATAATTATATAGGGATGAATGATCCAGCAGTTCATGTTGAGCAGTGCATAACTACATGGAGTTCAATACCGAAGAAGGAATGGACACACAAATTTATACATACACTAGATACAATTCTGAAGAACTGGTATCTGGATATGGAAATGCATAGAGAAATACCAAGATGGGATGAGTTAGTTCGAAGGTTCAAGGTAACTTTTACTTTTGAACAAAAATACCCACTAATAGATGCAACGTTATAGGCCATTCGAATCAATATCTTCTCAGAGGAAGGGTCAATGGAGGTGGTACCAATGTGTAGTGTGTACAAAGCTTCTATGACTATACATGAATTTTTGGAGTGTTACAATGTCTCTAAAGAAGAACATGATGAGGAAGATCTCAGGAATGTGAAAGTACCCAAAACTGAGGGAGAATGTGTAGTAGAAGGGATAGAGATTGAATTTGTTGTGTATACACAACCAATAAAGACATGGAAGTTAAACATTGGGACGAAAAAGAATCCAAAGTTTGCGCAGATCGGAGATTATTGGAATGATGACGTTGTGGAGAAGATTGCATATTTATTGCACGAATATCAATATATATTCCCAACAACATTCTCATAGATGAAGGGGATAGTTGGGGAATTAGGTGAGATAAATATACCTTTGAAACCCAATGCTAAACCGATGTGACAAAGAGTTAAATCTGAAGTATAAAGAGAAGGTGAAGGAAGAGATAGACATGATGTTAGTAGCATGGATCATTGAACCAGTGGTGGAATCATAATGGATAAGTCCTATGGTAGTGCAAGACAAGAAAACAAGATGAATCATTATTCACGTAAATCTGAGGAAGTTGAATGATGCATTTCTGCACAATCCATTCCCAACATTGTTCGTAGATGAGGTGCTAGAGAATGTAGGAGGGAAAGACACTTATTATTTCATACATGGATTCTCAGGGTACCATTAGATCAAATTTATGTAGGAATACAAGTATAATACTACATTTGTGATAGAATGGGGAAGTTATCAGTACACATTGATTCTCTTTGGACTGAAGAATGCACCTGTAGGTTTTTCAAGAGTCGTGGTTGCATATTTTAAGGAATTTATTCATAAGTTCCTTGAAGTGTACTTAGATGATTGCATTTTGTTTAGTCTACTGAAGGATCACATAGAAGTACTCAGGTTAATGTTGGATAGGTGTAGACAATGTTATATTTTGTTGAATTTGAAGAAATGTATTTTTTTTGCACCTTTTGGAATTTTTTTATGCCATGTGGTCTGCAAGTAGGGATTATTAGTGGATCCGTCCAAGATTATAGTAATTTTGGATTTATAACCACCTACATTATTCAAACAACTGAGGGAAACACTGGGTCACACGGGATATTACAGGAAGTTCATCAAAGGTTATGCATAGATTACAACACCTATGGATAATTTATTGAAGAAGGAAGTGGATTTCCAAAGGAATGAGGACTGTCAGAAGGGTTTGGACACCTTAAAACAAAAACTAGTGGCTGCGCCAATTTTGATATTTCCAGATTGGAACAAGGAATTCCATGTTCATGTAGATGCATCGTTCATATATTTGGGTGGATTATTATCTCAAATAGGGTAGGGAGACATAGATCACCTAATTGATTTTGCAAGTAGGAAGTTGTCATAGCTAAGAAGAATTATACTACCACAGAACGAGAAGGATTGGCAATGGTAAATGAACTACAAAAGTTTAGACATTATTTATTGGGTTCTCACATTAAGATGTATACATATCATTTTACACTAAAATACTTAGTGATAAAGCCAATGTTGGGGGGAGAATATGCAGGTGGCTATTTTTGTTTCAGGAATACAACTTTGATAATGTTGTGAAACCAGGGAAGTTGAATGCAGGACCTGATCATTTATTGTGCATACTATCAGGAGAAGATGATTGGAATCTAGATGAAAACTTACCAAATGCACAACTATTTACATTTAATATGGTGGATGAGTACTTCACAAACATCGTATAGTTTCTAAGTACAAGGATGGCCCCGTTAGACATGAAATTTTCATAGAAGAAAGAATTAGTGGTTAAAGAAACACATTATCTATTGATTGCAGGGATTTTATACCAGTTGGGTGCAGATAGAATATTGAGACGATGTGTGTTGGAATATGAAACGCCTATGATACTCATAGAAGCACACAAAGGGATTGCAGGAGGACACTATTCAGGTAAAGAAATTGCAAAAAATATTTTTTGTTCAGGGATTTGGTGTCCCACACTTCATAAAGATGCTAAAGAATACTGTCAAACATCCGATGTTTGTAAAAGGGTGATGAATCCATCTAGGAGGCATGATATTCCTTTGTACCCATAGATTACATTGCAAGTGTTTGATAAATGGGAAATAGACTTTGTTGGACCAATCAACCCATCAACAAGAAGATCAGGAGAAAGGTACATAATCACTATGATGAAGTGTTGGATCACATGGGTAGAAGCAACACTAGTCACAGACTGCATTGCAGAGACTGCTGCGCAATTTATATTTGAGAATATAGTCACATGATTTGGATGTTTGTGCATATTATGCAGTGATCAAGGAACACACTTCTTGAATAAGAGAATTGCAGCATTGACTGAGGAATTTCAAATTCATCACTAGAAGAGTATGTCGTATCACCCTCAAGATAATGGGATGGTAGAAGCCTTTAATAAAATTATGGAGAGTGATTTGACAAACATATACAACATAGGGAGAGATGATTGGGACTTAAGGGTTCCTGCAAGTTTTTGGGCATACGGGACTACAAGAAAAAAATTGACAGGACAAACAACTTTTAGGTTGGTCTATGGGAAATAAGCAATGATGACGATGGAGTTTATTCTCCCTATCCTATGTGTTGCAACGATTACTAATATTTCATATTCTAGTGCAATAGAGGAGATATTATCACAATTAGTGCAACTTGAGGAAGATCGATTTGTCACAGCCTTCCATCAACAAGCTCAGAAGGAAAGAGGAAAGGCATGGCATAAAAGACACATTAAACATAAAATGTTTCAGGTGGGATACTTAGTATTACTCTATGACAGTAAGTTCATGCAACATCCAGGAAAGTTTCAAATGCACTAGTTAGGACCATATGTGATTCAACATGTGACAAAGGCAAGCGATGTGCAGTTGGAAACCTTGAGTGGAGAAGCCTTGGGAGGAATGGTGAATGGAAGTCAATTGAAAATCTATAGAGACGGTCGATTGTCTTCACAGTAATATGAAATGCACAAGAACACATGTATCATAGTAGTTGTACTATAGTACGGAGGGAAAATACAGAAAAAAAAAGTAGAAAAAGGAAGAAAATAAACAAAAAGTGGGAAAACAAGAAGAAATAAAAAAGTAGATAGGAATAAGTATCGCGCAAAAAAAGAGAGTATAGAATAGATAACATAAATGATGCAAAGGAAGTTGAGTTTATGAAAAATTCATGAGCGGGAAAATACCATTAAGGGAATTAACGCACATAAACGACAGTCAAAACGCCATAAATGACTAAATGTACTGGAGATGCGTAGTCATAAATAGAAGGTGTCGCAGAGGATAGGGACAAACTAGTAGATCGAAGGAAAAATTAGGAGGAGGATTTGGCATTAATTCCACAATAAGGAAAGTATTGATTGCAGATTCTGACCAGATTCCACACTTATGTTGGGTGTTAAAGAAATTATATAGTTGTCAAAGGTTGATAAAAGCGCATCGGGGCCTGAAAGGGAAGGTTATCTGAAATTAATTAGATTTTTGAGCATACAAAGCTAAACCAAATCTAAAACATACCCAACATAGAGCAAGGAAAGAGATATGTTGCAGAGAACAATGGCCCCACCAAAATTTGGAGAACCATCAACTGCAACACAGAAACAAGCAAAAAGACCATCGGTTGCACCAATGTTCAAGCAGACACCTGGAGCTTCAGCCACAAAGTCAAGCTTTTCACAGGGCACACAAAGTGAAGAAAGTAGTGCATGACACAAAAGAGAAGCTCACGACCCTGACTGCACGGGGTGTGGAAGAATTTTTGGGAACAAAGGACAAATAATAAAGGAAGTTGTGACATCAAAGGACACTTCCCAAAATTTCATAGAAGCATGCATAAATGTGCAATAATCTTGAGTGGATCAGGACGAGCCATAGGTGACTGTTGGGGTCCTACTGGACATGAATTTTGGATACAGTTTTCAGGAAAGTCCTAAGTATGGACGAGGTGCACAACAACAAAAGAGAGAAGGAAAGGAAAGAGAAGAGTTCACAGTAAGGGTGCATCCAATATTGAAGTCCGTAGTAAAATCATACTTAGAGGAGAATAAAATAGGAGAATAAAACATGATAATAAAACAAGAGAAGAAAGCAAAATAATAAATTGGGTGAAAATGAAGGATAGAAATCCGGCATGCAAAAGCAGAGAGACATGCAAAAGCAGGAAGACCATCAGTCAAGAAGAAAAAAACAACATGCAGACATAAAAGCAGGAAAAGGAAGCCCAAACAACGAGTCAACATGAGTTAGAATGAGTTGTAATAGGGTTTTTTGGATAATCAAAGTAGGGTTTTGAGCCCTAGAATTCATGTATAAATATGTAATGGGTTGGGAGAATAGAGGTTTGGTTGATGGTCATTCGAGGTTCTATGTTGTTCGATAGGGATTTTGTTCAAGAGGAGTGTTGGCATAGGGGTAGACCCAGGGTTCAATGCTACAACAACACACCAACAAAACCCTAACTACCAACCCTTTCGAAAACAACTGCGAAGTAGATGAAGTCTCACCCGAGGTAGAGGTAGGGGTGGTTGCAGGACTCAAACATCTGTAACCTTAGCTGGGACATAAATATGTGATTCAGACACTTAACAGAGCACTCAACGGTTATATTTATCGATATTCAGTTCTTAGTAACAACGCAGACACACCCTAATTATAGAGCATCGTAGTATTTAACCAGATCCAACATCTAATAGCACTTAACATGAAAGGAACTCATTAGATCCAACAGATTCAAGCACTCAACATACTCACATAGGTCAGATATAGCATTCATTCACCTTATTAAGCACAAAGCAACAACAGATCTATCTAACATTCATAAAGCACTAATAAAATGAAACATAACACATCAATACATTGCACAAAGAAGAGAAACACAACATGTACGTGGTTCACCCCCACTTTGGGGCTATGTCCACCAACTCTTCTTCTCTTCTATTATCTTGTGTCAATCAGTTACAACACAAAGCCTCAAAAACCCTAATCCGCATAGGACAAGAGATCTACGTAATCCGCTAGATCCTCCTTCCCCGAGATAGGTTACAACACAAAGCCTTCTTACAACTACTTGCACTTAGCTCTACAAGTCCTACATAGCATGCACATAAGAAATCTATATTCAACACTTAGAACTTTCGATCACACAGATCGAACTTGTATCTATTTACTTACTTCGTCTAGCTACTTATTTATACATTACAAAAGTGGGCCTAAGCATGGGTAAACCCATTTGACGACATTCCCATACCCGTTACATAATCCCAAAACCCAAAAAGGGCCCTAAAAGGGGCTGAGATCCCATGATCTCTGCTTCGTCTTGCGCTCCATATTCGACGGCATGTCGAAGTCCCAAAAATAGGTCAATTATCACCAAGTATCCTCAAAACTTGGTCAAGGGCCAACAAGCCCGCAACACTCACTTGTGACTCGCCTCGCGTCACTCTGATCTGGGTATTTCTGCTTCAAAAGACTTGAGATTGGCTCGAGATGCTTCAAATTTTTCTTGTTCTATGACCTCTTGTTCTGCAAATTCTTAGATGACTGCCTCGTTCACGGGTCCCTCTAGGCATTTTTCAACTGCAGTAACAACTTGCTCCAATTCTTCTCCTCAGCCTTCTATCTCTGTGAATAGTTGGTAAGACTCATCCTGTACATGTTGGAGCCTCTGAGTCACTTCCATGACTTTGCTCTGAACGGTGTGAACCTATTGCTAGGCAGTGCACTGCTCTTGAGATCGCTTCATTCTTTCAATAGATGACAGGGCCTTCAACTGTGCTTATATTGTTTCTTCTTGATACTTCTCTTCCTGGAGATGCAACTCCAGTGCCTTCAGTTCTGGACCCTCAGTGAGTTTCTCATAATTCTGGGCACTTTGATCACTGAGTTTCTTGCAATTTGTGGCAAGGGCCTTTATTCTCTCAACTGCACTTCAGGCAGTTTCTTCTCTTTGATCTCTTACATCCTGCGGAGTGTTGGGCACTGTGCGGAGCTCTAGATCTGTTATTCTTTGTTGTAGCTAATGGATGATTTCCGCGAGATGCTCTACTTGATGCTCATCTCGGTCCTCTTCTTGTGGCTCTAAGCCTGTCACAAAGAGAAGTACCCTGTTGACTACTTCATTTACTTCAAGTTTCCCTATGAGCAACTGTTCTTTCTCTTGATATATCTTTGCTTTCTTCGCTTAAAACTTGGCCTGGAGAGAAACCTTCTCCTATTCTCCAATTTTGCGTTGTTCTACAATGTCGCCCTATACTTTATTTAAGGTTTGGGTAGCTTGTTCTTCTTCTTCTTGTGCGTGACGAAGATGAGCTTCGACTGCATCAACTAATCGACGAAGTTGGGCTGGCTCATCCCCCAAATTTGGTTCTCCTGAGGACAGGGGCTCAGTGGACACTGCGCAGCTGGACAAAAGGGCCTACTGTACCCCTCAGAACTTGACCTTAAGTCTGTCATACATTTCTTCCTGCTTATCTTCTTTCTTCTCTGTGATTTCCAATGAGGCGTCATTTAGCACTGCGATGATGAAATCAAAATCATTAGTAGTAAGGAAAGTCTTCATCTTGGTCACAATGGCTTTCGATTTCTTCTGGGAAGATGGTTTCAGGGGGGAAACCTTCCCCTTCTTCAAGAGATCAGTCTCATCTCTCGGCGGTGTTACTTTGCCTTTCTTCTGTTCATCTCCTCTACCATTTAGTTCTTCTACTTCTTCATCACTCCCTCGGTCAGGTGATACTGAAGCAGTCTTTCTTGAGGAACTGCTTAATTATTGTACTTCTTCGGTCTTATTTATTTTATTGGGTCCGGGTGTATCATACGTTGTTTCTGGGTTGTCAGGGTCGGACATCTTTGCAGGGTATGCTAGAATGAGAAGGTCTATCGACCAGTCCTTAGTGATCTCCTCAAGATCCTCTTCCATGAGCTTGTAGTACGACTACAGCTTCTCGTTATGTTCATCAGCTCACGCTGTAAGGTAGATGAAGTGTCAATCTGCGAAGAACTTCATCAGAGGTCAAAATATCTATAATGTGTTTAGATTCATGCGAGGTTATGCTTCTATGTCTCTCTTCAGCTGAAGGTAGTATGTATGGAAAAAAACGCTTGAGTGCCACTGTTTTTTCATGTCGCTCGAGTACCATAGTGTGGCGAACTTCATAGCAAGTGGTTCGAATGGTTCAATATCTAGGAAGGTCGCACCTTCCGGCATCTCCCAGGCAAAAAAGGCGATAAGGATCAGGAGCCAGCTGAAATGGAACTCATAGCCCTAATCCTGGGCTTCGCAATATTCTAGCTCCAGCTGATTCACCAGGTACTTCACCCAGTTCATTTGCAAACCTTCGACGCACTTTCCCATGAGGTCAACAACAAAGCCTATGACCTGTGTAGGTCTATTATTCCTTACTAAATTTCCTACAATTAAATGACAATCGAGGCGCACTGCACCATTCTAGATGGGGGCTACATTGTAGCCTCGCACTCCCTTTTCGACATCACCTATGTTTCCTCATCCATAGCACAGTCAATGTCAAATTCTCCTATTCTTTATTCAATGTACTCCTTTTCTTTAAATACCTATGATAAACTGACATGTCAGTGATCATTCGGGGTTTCTTTCATTTGTAGCAATACTTTTTCTGCTTCTTTCTGGGGTTCTGTCATAATCTCAGTTTCTGGATCTGCCTTAGGGTTTTCTTGGTTCATATTCATTCTTTCAACCTTAGCAATCATTCTAGGGAAATCCAATACTTCATGGTCCACAGATTTGCAACAGAGGCAACTAGGTCTCTTTTCAGGGCATTCCTTAGCTAGATGTCCCAATCTTTTGCAACTGTAACAAAGGGTTAATTCTCTCTTTCTTTTAAATGATCCCCAGCCTCTCCTGTACTACACTCTAGGATCATGGTAGCTTACCTAAAAAAAAAAAAATCTAGGATCCTGCATCCATCTGTTAGTCCAAACATTCTTTCTATGCATAGGTATAACATATCTTTCACTAATCTGATCAGATCTACTCATATCAAATCCTCTTTCTTCTATCAGTTCCCTAGTTTTCAAGCTAGGACAAATCCTATCAAACATACCTAGATCCATACTTTAGAAAAAATAAATTCCACTTATCTTACTTCCACAGAGCACAAAGCTTCCAGATCTAAAACTTTTAACTATTCTTACCTTTATCAGAGCATAAAGTGTTTAGATATTACCTCTTTTATTTAGATCAAAATTATTTCTTTAGCACAAAGCTTCACAAATCAAGTAGAATACTGCGCACTAGAGCGACAGATCTATGCACAGAGATTTCACAATTTTAGGTCAGGTCTTTGCACAAAGTTTCTTTTTCCTCAGTTCCCAACAATTATAGTTTCAGGTCAGATCTTCGCATAGATCTTCTTCTTCCTTAGTTCCCAACAATCACAGTTTCACATCAGATCTTTGCACAAAGATTCTTCTTCCTCAGTTCCCAACAATCACAGTTTCAGGTCTCGACAACAGAACCATTGTTGGCACAGGGGCAGACCCAGGGTTCAACGCTACAACAATACACCAACAAAACCCTAACTACCGACCCTTTCGGAAACACCTATGAAGCATATGAAGTCTCACCCGAGTTAGAGGCATGGGTGGTTGCATGACTCAGACGTCCGCAACCTTAGCTAGGACACAGATCTGTGATTCAGACACTTAACAGAGCACTCAAAAATTATATTTATCGATATTTAGTTCTTAGTAACAATGCAGACAAACCCTAATTACATAGCATCGTATCATTTAACTAGATCCAACATCTAATATCACTTAGCATGAAAGGAACTCATTCGATCCAACATATTCAAGCACTCAACATACTCACATAGGTCAGATCTAGCATTCATTCACCTTATTAAGAACAAAGAAAAAACATATATATCTAACATTCATAAAGAACTAAGCAAATCACACAGAACACATCAATACATTGCACAAAGTAGAGAAACACAACATGTACATGGTTCACCCCCACCCTGGGGCTATGCCCACCAACTCTTCTTCGCCTATATTATCTTTTGCCAATCAGTTACAGCTCAAAGCCTCAAAAAACCTACTCCACATAGGAAAGGAGATCTACGCAATCTGCTAGATCCTCCTTCCCTGATATAGGTTACAACACAAAGCCTTCTTACAACTACCTGCACTTAACTCTACAATTCCTACATAGCATGCACAAAAGAAATATCTATTCAGCACTTAGCACTTTCAATCACACAGATCGAACTTGTAGCTCTTTACTTACTTCACCTAGCTACTTATTTAAACATTACAAAAGTGGGCCTAAGCATGGGTAAACCCATGGAATGACATTCCCATACCCGTTACATAATCCCAAAACCCAAAAAAGGCCCTAAAAGGGGGCCAAGATCCTGTGATCTCCGCTTCGTCTTGTGCTCCGTCTTCGATAGCCTGTCGAAGTCCCAAAAATAGGTCAATTATGACCAAGTATCCTCAAAAATTGGTCAAGGCCCAACACAAAGACTGAGAGAATAGACTAGGAATGAAAGGGTCTATGTTTGATTGTTAGGGAGAGGTTTCGAAGAGGGGCTTTCAGTAAAGAGAGCTTAGGAAATATGGAGAGAGAGAGAGATAGCATGATATATCTATTGTAGCATAATGCGCAAGCCTGAGACAATTACATAAATAATAAAGAATCCAACTAATGTGGACATAGACCACAATTGGGTGAACCGTGTTAATTACTGTGTCTGCTTGTATTTTATGTTATTTATCATGAATATTCTCTTTATACATGTTAGACTAGATTTGTCTACTATATGATGACTACACAATAGTTATGAATGTTACATTAAATGGTTTATGTTGCAACCTGCAATATAAGGGTAATATATAACTAAATTCACTAAGTAACCAAGGAATAACATATATAGTATAATGCGCACAGAACCGATAAGTAATAATCATTAATATGATCACCTCCCATTCCCTCACTACTGTAGAAACTTGGTTCCTACAGCCCCAATAGATTCCTCGGGTGAGACTTCAATTGCATGTAGGTGATGTCGAAAGGGATGGTGTCTGAAGGGTTTTTGTTGGTTAAGAGAACTTGAACCTAGGGTCTTATAATCATGCACCAACACTAACATAGAAACTGAATTGATTACATTTAGTTAGTTAGCATATAACTACTTTATTGCAATTGCATACTTATTTGTTTGTATGAATTTCAAAATATCGTTGTGAAGGAGTTCTCGAGAAGAAGTCTACAAGCAAGATTGAATTCAAACAATATGTTCCTGGTATTTTCTCTTTCCTTTCTTCTGAAAGTTAGTTATTGTAGGTAGTTACTTTCAATTAACTGCTTAATTAAAGTTTGAGAGAAAAGTTCTAGGACAATTCTTTGTTGTGGCCCGTGACCCAAATCCATATGACTTATATTTTCTTAACATAATTGATGACTCGATTAGGGATATGTGAGCCTTTGATTTTCTCTTTTGACTTGAGTAATTTGGCACTTCCTCTCAATTTTTATCTTATTGTTTGTGATACCTTGATCCCTAGTATTGGTGAGTCTTCGAGTCCCGGTTTCTTGGATGTTGAATTTCCTTCAGATGAGGCTATCCTTGAAGCTATGATTATATATTTTTGACTCCTATTGAACTGGAATATTTTAAGGTTGGTTACCAAAGAATCCCTTGGCCTGAGAATAGAAATGGGATCTACATGGAGCACTACTATGCATAAGTCACAAATTTGTGCATTGCTATGTACATATTATACTTTTAGGATTTCTTTTTTTTCAAGTTTTGTATCCTATAACACTTGCTTTTATAAGAGGTATTATATAAAATAATTTTGAGACATTTTCTTTTGTACCTTTCTATTCCATGTCGATCCGTTCTGATAGGTAATGATCTCGAAATTGGCATATAGGTTAGATTTTCCCCTTCTTGCATTATTGCATTATTTGTTTTTTGTTTCATTTTTCCTTAGGATCGACCCCATTGAGTTGCAACACATAACCTTCTTTACTCTTTAGAAGTGTTGTATTTCAGGTGGTAGAGTCTATCGTTCACGGGTTCCCTAGTTAGAACCTTGTTCACATTTTGGCACCCATGCTGAAGTGATTTCATAGGCTCGGGGACCTATTTAGTCCCTCCATGACTTTGCATTGAACCCTCATATATTCTTCTCATTCTTATTATGGATAATACCCTATGGGGCTCCCTCATTTATTTTTTGAGTTGTAATATTGCATTTCATTTCGATGCTTGTGCTTTTGATCCTAATGCTGACTTCAACTTGTTGTTATATAGCCACTTGTATATGCATTCTCGCAACTTTACTAGACTTGCAATCCTAGTCTTTGTGTCTTGACACCTGTACCCCTAGATTAAAAGTTTCCCCAAGTGTCCATATCATGCACATGATTTCCTTGCATTAATCATAGGTATGTTCCTTGTGCTTGGAACTAGTTTTCTATCTCGTGACACTAGTTTCCTCCACTATATCATAGCATTCTTTTATTCCTTTTCAAGATTTATAATATGTAAAAGACAAAAAATCAAAAAAACA
Source organism: Picea engelmannii (assembly GCA_009831015.1). Classification (NCBI taxonomy): domain Eukaryota; kingdom Viridiplantae; phylum Streptophyta; class Pinopsida; order Pinales; family Pinaceae; genus Picea; species Picea engelmannii. The sequence continues at coordinate 267,657 of ML780546.1, read as the reverse complement.
AAAAGAAGGATGGGAATGAGTCTAAATATTTTATATATGGCAATTACTTGTGTCTCCCTATAACATAACACTATCTTATGAGTCTTCATCTCATTATTGGGTTTAGTATGGATTTAGGGGGCCTTTTTCCTCATTTTCAAGTAGAATATCCTCTGGCTGGTTATTATTCTAGTCATATGGAGCGTTTGTTGATGCCTCATGTGTCAAAAACATATCCTAGTTTATAATCCATGCTGCCTAAGTAACATTTTGTGTCATTTCTCTGTTCGAGGGAAGTCAACAGATGTCGACCATTCTACAAAAACCTTTGACTTTTCAAGTTGGCCCTCCCGTGTCAGTCAAGTATTGCTTGGTACTAAAAGTATCTCTGTCTCTCACTCGTGCTAGTATAGAAGGTCCTCATTGACTTCTTGTTGAAGGGTCTTATCTTATAGAATATGAGACTTTTCTCTGAGAGTATAACCTAGAGTCTCACCTTGGGCATATTTACATCATTGATAGGTAGCCTTGCGCTCAATAGATGACAAACCATCGTCAACCATTAACTGTGCAGTTTCCCTTGTGTTCGATGTCAAAAACCATTATCACACATATGGATTTGTGTGGTACCCTAGTTTCCATTTGGCCCTATTGGTGGATTCCTCTTCTTTGTCATTAGTCTTCATCATTGGATATTATTCAGAGAGTCTCTAGAATGTGTTATTCCATCTGGTACATTCCAAAGTCGTACCTCGATTTGGTCCTTTCAATCTTTTCATCTAAATCCTTCCAAATCTTTGGCCTTCTGCTACCCCTCATGTAGGATGATGGAGTATTCTTGAATTCCTTCCTTCCAATGGATCTCTTCCTATCAATGCCAACACATCTTACTCTGGGACATGGATCTAGAGTGATTTGTAGTACCTTGGGACTTGTAGTCATCAATGGTAAGTTCTCTCACTATTTAAAGTGGGAATACATCAATGTACCATGCTTGATGGATTCTATCATGTGTTCAACATCAACTCATTTATTCACACTTTCTATATTGTACTAGGTACCTTGATTCCCATTATCATCATCGATGGGTTTTCTCGCATATGTTAACATTATACATCAATGACCGATAATCAAATGGTTTCTCATTGTGTTCAACTCCAACACATTTATTCACATAGTGTAGACTTGTACCATGGAGGATTGTTTTGAAGACTTCAGGTGAAGTATGAGAATCACCTCTTTTGTGCTCGTACCCGACTTTCATTGATTGTACCAACCTCTTTGACATTAGTACTTGAAAAGGATAAAAAAATTTCACTCCATTGTTTCAAGATATCCTCTATTTTGATTTTGAGACATAACTCCACTGTGTATCCATTCATGGCTATGATCTACACTTTTTCATGGATCCATTGTGTATTTTCTAATGGCCATGATTGATACTTATATATATCACATGGATCCAATGTGTATAGTTTTTTTGGCCATGGACATCAATTATTATTTCATTACCCATGGATCCGTAGTGTACTTTATTTGGCGACCATGCTTACATCACACTCAAGCATGGGAATGCTCGACTTGAGAAGAGAGTATCTTACTTATTTGTGTTGTAGGTATTTTTTTGGGACTAGAATTCAACTACTCCTACCCAATGGCCCCTCCAAAATCTCATGACTATTTGTAATGTATTTCGAGCATCAGGTGCTCTTCTGACCTCATACATTAGGGGGAATATATTATAGCATTATTTGACACCTCCTATGCTCATGACGACTCATTGGCCTCAGTTGCATCCCTTTCCCTATTTGTAGGAGTTGAATCCCCATTTTTCTCCCTAAAAACATATTAAAAAATACCATTTTTCTATATGTATGCAACCATCTTTAAAGCATCTCACGTACATACGCGACTTGCTAGTTAGAAACCCGAGTACATGTTTAATTGGATTAAAAAAATAATAAATCCTGACATTTCAAATGGATTTGATGGGTTCCCTAGGTTCCCGACCTCCTATATCCCATTCATAACTACTCCAACTTTCAAAGTGGAGTATAAAAAAGAGCCTTGGGATGGAGGAAAATCAGATCAAAGAGATGCAACCTTATGTTGACAGTTTTTTTATAGCCATGCAAGCCCCTGCTTCCATATTTTTATGAGATTGTTTTCCCCCCTGAAAACCATTGTTTTTAGGATTTATGTTTCCCTTTATCTCATCATGAATAATTTCATTGCTTCCTTGGACACGCTGAAACAAATAACTTCAGAGGTAGTACTTGTCATATCAAGCCTTGGGTGGAGGAACTTGGTGTTAGACAATTGGATTAGGTTTATGGAAAGTTGGTATGTATTGTTGGTTTCCATTGATGTCAACCATTGGAGAGTGATATTGTTGATTTATGTCAACCCTTAGTGATTGATTTCAACCCTTGGAGAAAGTCCGGTAGTGAATTTCGGTAGCACAAAGGTTTGGGTAATGGATCAAAGGTTGTTTCATGTATAATAGTATGAGTTTTAATATAATTAAAATTAAGACTAATCTATATGGATAGTACATGTCATTCCATTTCTGTTTGTATGTGGAATGTTAGATAATTCCTCATGGTTAAAGAGTTATGGCCATGAGAAGTTGGAGAACCCAGGTTTGGGTAATGGACCCAAGTTTGTTTGATGGATAATGGTATGAATTTTGATATATTTGCAGTAAATACTATTATATATGGATAGTACATGTCATTCCATTTCCATTGGTATGTGGAATGTCACATAAATCCTCACAGTTAGAGAGTTATGGACAGGTGAAGTTGGAGAACCCTCATGAGTCATATAGAAGCCCCAAAAGGTCAAAGTAGTCAAAGTGGTTTAAGATATTTTGGAAGGTAAATAATAAATTGAATTGATGAGTGTACTATAATTCAAAGTGAATACAAAAACAATTATTTAAATAATAAAGCTAATGGAGAAATTAGAAGTGGGTTAACCATAAAATAAAGAAAGTGGGTTAAGATGGTTAAAAGGTAACCCCTTGAGGAAGCTACATGAAAGTATAAATAAGAGGCAAGGCTCTCTCATTTTAATAACACTTGAGCATATTGAATATCTACAGGTGAATGAGGTAACCAAAGGATATCTAAGCCGGATTTCAGAAGGAAGGTGAAGTAAAGAAGGCTGAAATTCAAGGGAGGATAAATTCTTTTGATGATTCTTTCTAAGGTATGTTATTTACAGGTCATCTCGCCATTTTCGCAATAACTTTTTTTATAGTATGATTCAGACCGTGAAATTGGGAGGTCATTGAGGAAACATATCCAAGTGGATGTGGTACAAATTTCATCTTGTGGTTCGTTGTATTTTTGGAGTTACACTTCGTGGAAAATAGGGTTTGTGTATAGTCCTGGAACTAGTCTAAAACATATGTTTCAGGTAAAAACGTCATAACTTCTTCATAACAGATCCAAATTAAGTAAGAAAAAATGTATTGGTTAGAGTACATTATTTAGTATTCTTTGTACAATTTTCAGATCCTTACAACAAATATTCTTTGCGGGGCACGCTCTACAAGTTCTCTCTCTAGAATAAGCCATAATTCAACAAGGTATATGATCATATACACCAGATCTATTACAGAGTTACAAATAAGATTTGGATGATGAAATGGATGAGGGATTTTGGTTGGGGTACATGTTGGGTGCATGTTTGAGACAAGTAGTTGATGATTTGGCACATACATGAGGTGTACAGTTGATGATGTTGGTACATCTTGATGAATCATGATTGATGAGTAGTTGATACATAATTGGTGCATACTTGGTACATGGTTGGAGGCACTTGTCAGTAGTATTTTTGAAACATGGTTTATGGATGATGTAGCATACTTGTATTGGTATATTATTAGAAGCACATGTTGATCTTGGTGATGATTATGAGTTGTTTTGTTATGCTTGGTTGATGCATGATCCAGGGGATCAAATTTTGCTCAAAAATTCAAAGTGTTCGGAATCATTTCAAATCGAATGAGAGCGTAGACCTCATCATTACAAACCCAACACAACTCATTTGGGTTCAAATGGACGTCAAGAGCGAGAGATATCGCATTCTGTTCAAAATGACAAACATGCAAAAAAGGGGTACTGACTGTACAGTCCGTACAGTCCGTATGGACGCTGACGTGGCAGGCCATATGACACATGGCAGACAATTATTTGGACAGTTGGCATGTGACATGGCATGTTTGCAGTGAATGGGATGACAACACGTGGCCCAGTCAATGGTCGCCACGTGTCATATATCTATTGGTTTAAAATTATGTCGTTGGCCGGAGTCGACCCCGCGACCTCCGGGCAGGGGGGAGAGACTTGGGAAGAGCTGCCAACCGGTGCACCACTGGTTGTTCCTTGTTATATATATGGAAAAATATGTATAAATGTTTGCATATGTGTATAGTTTGGGGCGCGACCGGGCTGGGGCTTAGCCCTAGCCCTTGGTCGCACATTGTATTAACATAAGACCCAAAGCTATACCATTCAACATGTGTGTGGTTGTGTTTTGTTCCAATGGTTATAAAAACAACCCGCCATTTGTCCTTTGACCATTCGCTTGTGGAACGAGAGCCTATGTTTATACTTGCGCACGGTCGCATGGGTCATACGACCTTTCCCTTGACGGTTAGGGGCTAGGTGCGCCCGTAACTATCCTACATTTTGCATGGTTCATGCAGTTGCGTCTGGTGCTAAGTTTTTATGCTTAAATATGCGTGTGGGCTAGGTTGAGTCAACAAGGGTGCGTTTTGTAGATGCAGAGACAACAAGTTTGAAGGGGGGACTTCCAGGAAGCCTATCTTCTTCAATTTTTGGCCAAACGATGTGCCGAAAAAGCCCAGCTAGGGGTTTTTGGATGTTATGAAGCCATTGGAGCAGTCTATTTGGCATTTTGAGCATTGTAAAGAATATTTTTGAGCACTTTGAGCAAATAATACAAATGATCCATTGGAAGCTGGACCAGGAGATGTAGCCCAAGAGAGGGGTGAAGTCCTTTATCATTTGTTGTGTTATGTGTTTTCTGTTCACTATTTTTGCTACTGTTTATATGCATATTGAATGAGTAAATTATATTAAATTTGTGTTGCAAAGTTGATCCATTTTCATTTTAACACATAAAATTTAACTTGCAAATATTTTCAAGAATACAAGTCTTCTTCATTTTTAGATCAAGTTGGTATCAGAGCATAGGTTTTTGAAGACTTGATTATTTGCAAGTGTTTTGTTTTCTGATGCTCACGAGCTTGAAACTCACAAGAGGAGAAGGTCAACTTGTAGAGCCAAGTTCTCATCCTTCAAGGAGGAAGCTTATATCATCACCGCAAGTTTCAAGGAGGCATTCACCAAGTATGGCTCATGAAGAGAGTCATGAACATGTTCCTGCAGA
>ML780546.1:220410-235478 GCA_009831015.1 Picea engelmannii | reverse complement strand
TCTCATTTCCATGAAATCCTTTCTGAGATCTTCATCTTCTGTAGGAATATGTTCATGACTCTCTTCATGAGCCATACTTGGTGAATGTCTCCTTGAAACTTGCGGTGATGATATAATCTTCCTTCTTGAAGGATGAGAACTTGTATCTATAAGTTGACCTTCTCCTCTTGTGAGTTTCAACCTTGTGAGCATCAAAAAACAAAACACTTGCAAATAATCAAGTCTTCAAAAACCTATGCTCTGATACCAACTTGATCTAAAAATGAAGAAGACTTGTATTCTTGAAAATATTTGCAAGATTTAATTCATGTGTTAAAATGCAAATGGATCAATTTTGCAACACAACTTTTATAGAAAATTACTCATTCAAGATGCATATAAACAATAGCAATAAACAATGAACAGAAAACACATAACACAACAAATGATAAAGGAGTTCACCCCTCTCTTGGGCTACATCTCCTGGTCCAACTTCCAATGGATATTTTGTATTATTTTCTCAAAGTGCTCAAATATTTGCTTTATAATGCTCAAAATTCCAAATAGATGGATCCAATGGCTTCAGAACATCCAAAAACCCCTAGCTGGACTTTTTCGGCACCTTGTTTGGCCAAAAATTGAAGAAGATAGGCTTCCTGGAAGTTCCCCTTCAAACTTGCTATCTATGGATTGCCAAAATGAACCCTTTCCTCCTCAACCTAGCCCCCACGCACATAAATGTGTAAAAACCAAGCACAGGGTGCAACCACACAACTGGTACAAACTGCAGGATGATTATGTGTTAGCCCTTAACCGCCAAGGCCCACGGGCACATGGGCCACCACATGACCTCGCGCGCATATAAAAGGGGCCAAGTCTAAATCAAATAACAATGGTCGGGCATGCACCGGTGGTTCTATGCACAAACACATGAGATCGGGCTCATACGAAAAGGGCTATGGTTAAAACATGTCTCGCACCTGTGGTTATATTGCAATGTATACGACTGGGGGTTGGGGCTAAGCCCCGGCCTGGACCGCGCCCCGTACAACAACTATTACAAATTTAAATATAATGTTTCACATATATATAATAAGAACTACATGTGGGCGTGCCAGTTGGGCAGCCCTTCCCAAGTCTTTACCCCTGCCCGGAGGTCGCGAGGTCGAATCTGGCCAACAACATAAATTTTAAACCACTATCCAGGGGACACGTGGCGGCCATTGATTGGGCCACATGTCGCCATCCCATTTTCCGCAAACAAGCCATGTCATACACCAACTGTCCACACGACTTCCTACCACATGTCGTATGACCCTGCCATGTGTCGTATGGTCTTCCACATCAGCATCCGTACGGACTGTACAGTCAACACATTTTTTTTTGCCTGTTTGTCGTTTTGAACAGAACTCGATATCTCTCTCATATGACGTCTGTTTGAACCCAAACAAGCTGCGTTGGGTTCGTGACAATGAGGCCTATGCTCCCATTTGATTTGAAGCAATTCCGAGCACTTTGAATTTTGAGAAAAATTTGATCCCGTGGATCACTGATCAAAGGCCTTAGAGAGAAAAGATGAGATCTGTTGTTCATAGAAATTACCATCATGTTTAGAATTATAATACTCATCATAGATAAGTGAGCTCAAAACCTTGGTGTCTTGCATAGAAGGATGAGTAGCCTCATGATGTAAAATAGATTTAGAAGAAGATTCAGAAGATGACGATACATCTTCTCCTTCCTCAACATAATCATCCTCTATATCACAATCAAAATTACTAGAAACATTTGAACAAAGCATAAATTTGTCTACAGTATGGTTGTCACCAACATCCTTACAAACAGAAGAAATAGTAACTGAATGTTGAATGTCAAATTCAAATTCTTTACAACAGTTATCAAAAGGAAAATCAACGAGATAAATGTTTTTGTAATAATGATGAAAGATAGTATGAAACTCCTTCAAAGAATGAATTCTAGCAGCAAGAAGGGATTGACACCATTCACGAGCATGTTCTTCTAATGAAAATATGAACATCTTGATTAAGACATCCTCGTGAACAAAATTATGTTCAAGCATCCATTTATGAAAATTTGATAAATTCTCACCAGGATGATCATCCTTGCATCCTCTAAATATGGGAAGACAATCATCCCATTCAGATATTGAAGGTACTGGATGTGGAAAACCAACTATGTTGGTGAAATCACAAAATGCATACCTCCGATCCAAAATAGTTTTCGTGGCCATCGTGGATCTTCAACCAGTGGAGTCGCCTATGAATCTCGGGACAATGGAGTTGCCATGGTGAAAGATGTGCAGTCATGTATCTTCCCTCTTCCTGTTCACCATCAAGAAGCGGATCTGATCGTTGTCGTTCTCCCAGGGAATATATCTTCGTTGCTTCGTCCCCGACAACGACGCCAAAAATGTTAGTGCTAAAAGTTGCCCCTAGACTGCTATAGGGTCAAGCCTAGCCCATCTTTAGTTATTGCAATGATTTTATAAATAAGAATGTGTTTGGTTTTTGAAATAAATTGGATGAGGTAAATGATGAGAGAAATAATAAGAGAAACAAGCTAAAAGCAGATCAGTTAAAACACCATTGGGCATGGAGTCAAGTAAACACCCTGTTGATCAGAGGCAATCAAATTGTATATCAGATAAGACATTTATATGTAAATGGGTGGAAGAATAGGGAATAAATGGAAAGTAGAACACCTCATCAAACTAAGATTCTCTTTGTCAAATGGATGCAACGGTACTTGAAACAAAACACACGGATGATAGGCAGTCACGGCAAAATCTTTACCGCTTGGGAATATATCATCCATAAGCAGCCATTGATTCTCAATGTCTGTAATTCATTCAAGTAAGAAGAAAGACAGAATGTAAAACACGGAAGATGGAAAAACAATGTTTATATAAGAAAATCACAATCTGATAAAACAAATGTCATATATCCCCAATGTCAAAAATGATTACAAAAATACAATGCCTTACGGTTTCTAATGACTCAGATGGATGCTATTTCATCAATATCTTCTCAGCCTTACCCTCATGGGTCTTCTTCCCCCCATTTATATTTTGCAAAGATTTCTCAGTAGAGGACCTATTAGTGAACTATACAAAATCACATCCTTTGCCCACCGATATTTTCACATACACAATTTCTCCAAATGGCCCAAAAAACCTGCCTCAGATCTTCATCCATCGCATTTGGATCTAACCCATCAACAAATATATTTGTTTTGTTTGGATCATTGTATGATTAGAAGTCTTGACCAACAACTGCATTGCCATATGCTTGTGTGTAATAGTTACCTTTCATGGAATACGATTGTTGAAATCCCAAGGACTTCTTTGGTGTAGCTTCATTCATACGCATAGGTCTTGAGCAGCAATAAAAACCATTCATTTAGTCATAGCTCGGTTTTCTGTGTTTATCCAAAGCACAAGCCGAAGTTTGAAACTGGTTATAGTTCACCAAAACTAAATCTAGCGACTGAAAACTTGGAGTGGAATTGTATGCAATCAAACATCCTGCACCTGGCGTTGAGACTTCAAACAAGCAACTTGTCGATGAAAACAGTTGTAAGGTAATGGATTCCATAGACACCTGCAAACTCTGTAAGAAAATAGATTCTCTAAATCGACATTTTCACCTTTTCTTCCACCTGCAATCTCAGCATGGTACACTTGTCTGTGTTTATTATATTTTTAATATTTTCTCAAAAACATAATCCCCAATGCATTGGGATCTCAAAACTATCAACTTTTATATCTATCGATGCTCTCATAGCCTTTCAATGAGGTATGTGGAGTAAGGTCTCGGTGCTTGGCTTGTTTGGCTTATGTGACTTATGGCTAACCCTTGTTTTGAATGACTGCAGGTGCATGGCTTCGAGGATTGGAGACTATCCTTATGGAACAACCAAATTTTTGGTGGAATTTATAATAAAATCAACCCTGCGCAAAGGCTAATGAAACCCGAGAAACAATTTGGCAAATCCTTTAATAAAAATTAGCCTTTAAAGGCCAAATTATCTCAATCAAGGCATCATAGCCATACATCAAGGGTGTATTGAATAAGAACTTCCAACCTTCCTATACCTCCTCTCTAATGAGGTGAGTTAAAAACTCAATACTACTTCTGCCATATACGATACCAGTGCTTAGGAACAACACTTCTTGGTGCTACAGGAATAACCCCATTCATGCAACAAAGAGAACATTGAAAATTTAGTGTTTGGATACTAACATTGGCTCCTTCTAGAGGATGATGCTCTCCCTATGAGGCATCAAGAACAAGTAGACCACTGTGCCTTTTCCTCTGTGAAATCCTGTCCCTGCAAATCTTCCGCTTTGCAGACATCCACAACTTTTGTGTTGTGCCTAGTCCACTGGGTTACGGATTCAGCCAATGTCATTCAAATTTGGATCAAACTTTTGCAACTCTGCTCCTCATTTGATTCCAAACTACCCCTGCCAATAGTGCCTTATATGTATTGGGCATGGTCTCTTTATTTCAAAAACTAAAACCAAATACTAGATACAAACCTCGCGTATTGTGAAAACTAGAAATGCTCAGCCATGAGCTCATTCATCTATGCTACCCTACTTCTAAACAACTGCTTCCTTTAGATAAAGTAAAATCATGCTTCCAATGAAGCCATACAAGTAATTTGCTAATTGGTGACACTCTTGATCTGGAGATAATGAAAGAAGGAACCCATGAAATACAAAAATGCAATTCGAAAGGATGACAGAAGAACAATTTGACGTTTGAATTGTTCAAACATTCCAAATAATCGGCAAAAGGATCATGAAACCCATAAAGAAATACCTTTTCCTGATTTTTTTAGTTGAAGATCAAAAGGTCTAGGCATATCTTCTTTCTGATAATGGTTGACTCCTTGAACTATTTGCAAATCTGAACATGACTGTAAGTTGATTTCACCACTGCTCAATTCTTGTTTGATGTCATCTCTTTAAGTGATGCCAATTTTCTGTTTGTGAGATATTGAACTGAACTCTTCAATAATCTCAATCCCAATCTGCTTAATATCTTCTGAAGATGGTGAACCATTAATATCGGATGTTGGTTTGTTGACTTCCATAAAATAATCTGTTACAGCTAGTGAAGGAGTAGGCTTAGTAATTTGTTCATAAAACTCCTTCAGGTCCCCATCATTGCCTTCCTCAACTTCAGATGCATAGCTTTCATAAAGTGTCTTACTGCTGAAGTTTTCATTATGTGTTGATGTGAAAATGTGCTCTCCACTTGAACCATGTCTATCAAGGATAAAATCTAAATTTTTGCTGTGATACAACTACTGATCAAAGGCCTTAGAGAGAAAAGATGAGATCTATTGTTCATAGAAATTACCATCCTATTCAGAATTATAATACTCATCATAGATAAGTGAGCCCAAAACCTTGGTGTCTTGCATAGAAGGATGAGCAGCCTCATGATGTAAAATAGATTTAGAAGAAGATTCAGAAGACGACGATACATCTTCTCCTTCCTCAACATAATCATCCTCTATATCACAATCAAAATTACTAGAAACATTTGAACAAAGCACAAATGTGTCTATAGTATGGTTGTGACCAATGTCCTTACAAACAAAAGAAATACTAACTGAATGTTGAATGCCAAATTCAAATTCTTTACAACAATTATCAAAAGGAAAATCAACCGGATAAATGCTTTTGTAATAATGATGAAAGACAGTATGAAACTCCTTCAAAGAATGAATTCTAGCAGCAATAAGGGATTGACACCATTCACAAGCATGTTCTTCTAAATAAAATCTGAAAATCTTGATTAAGACATCCTCATGAACAAAATTATGTTCAAGCATGCATTTATGAAAATTTGATAAATGCTCACCGGGATGATCATCCTTGCATCCTCTAAATCTGGGAAGATAGTCATCCCATTCATATATTGAAGGTACTGGATGTGGAACACCAACTATGTTGGTGAAATCACAAAATGCATACCTCCAAGACAAAATAGTTTCCATGGCCATCGTGGATCTTCAACCAGTGAAGTCGCCTATAAATCTCGGTACAATGGAGTCGCCATGGTGAAAGATGTGAAGTCATGTATCTGCCCTCTTCCTGTTCACCATCAAGAAGCGGATCTGATCATTTTCGTTGTCCCAGGGAAGATATCTTCGTTGCTTCATCCCCGACAATGGCGCCAAAAATGTTAGTGCTAAAAGTTGCCCCTAGATTGCTATAGGGTCAAGCCTGGCCCATCTTCAGTTATTGCAATGATTTTATAAATAAGAATGTGTTTGGGTTTTTGAAATAAGGTGGGTGAGGTAAATGATGAGAGAAAGAATGAGAGAAACAAGCTAAAAGCATATCAGTTAAAACACCATTGGGCATGGAGTCAAGTAAACACCTTGTTGATCGGAAGAAATCAAATTGTATATCAAATACGACATTTATATGTAAATGTGTAGAAGAATAGGGAATAAACGAAAAGTAGAACACCTCATCAAACTAAGATTCTCTTTGTCAAATGGATGCAATGGTACTTGAAACAAACCACACGGATGATAGGTAGTCACGACAAAATCTTTACCACATGGGAATATATCATCCATAAGAATCCATTGATTCTCAATGTCTGTAATTCATTCAAGTAAGAAGAAAGACAGAATGTAAAACAAGGAAGATGGAAAAACAATATTTAGACAAGAAAATCACAATCTAATAAAACAAATGTCATATATCCCTAATGTCAGAAGCGATTACAAAAATACAATGCCTTCCGGTTTCTAATGACTCAGATGGATGCTAATTCATCAATATCTTCTCAGCCTTACCCTCACGGCTATTCTTCCCCCCATGTAGCTTTTGCAAAGATTTCTCGGTAGAGGACCTGTTAGTGAACTATACAAAATCACATCCTTTTCCCACCAATATTTTCACATACACAGTTTCTCCAAATGGCCCAAAAACCGACCTCAGATATTCATCCATCGCATTTGGATCTAACCCATCAACAAATATAGTTGTTTTATTTGGATCATTGTATGATTAGAAGTCTTGACTAGCAACTGCATCACCATATACTTGTGTGTAATAGTTACCTTTCATGGAATACGATTGTTTAAATACAAAGGAATTATTTGGTGTAGCTTCATTCATACGCATAGGTCTCGAGCATAAATAAACACCATTCAATTAGTCATAGCTTGGTTTTCTGTGTTTAGCCAAAGCACAAGCCGAAGTTTGAAACTGATGATAGTTCACCAAAACTGAAGCTGGCGACTGAAAACTCAGAGTGGAACTACATGCAATCAAACATCCTGCACCTGGCATTGAGACTTCAAACAAGCAACTTGCCGATGACAACAGTTGTAAGGCAATGGATTCCATAGACACCTGCAAATTCTGCAAGAAACTAGATTCTCTAAATCGACATTTGCACCTTTTCTTCCACCTACAATCTCGGCATTGTACACTTGTCTGTGTTTATCATATTTTTAATATTTGCTCAAAAAAATAATCCCCAATGCATTGGGATCTCAAAACTATCAACTTTTATATCTATCGATGCTCTCATGTCCTTTCAATGAGGCATGTGGAGTAAGGTCTTGGTGCTTGGCTTGTTTGGCTTATGTGACTTGTGGCTAACCCTTGTTTTGAATGTCTACAGGTGCATGGCTTCAAGGACTGGAGACTCTCCTTATGGTACAACCAAAATTTTGGTGGAATTTATAATAAAATCAACCCTGCACAAAGGCTAATGAAACCCGAGAAACAATTTGGCAAATCCTATAATAAAAATTAGCCTTTAAAGGCCAAATTATCTCAACCAAGCCATCATACACATACATCAAAGGTGTATTGAATAAGAACTTCCAACCTTCCTGTACCTCCTCTCTAATGAGGCGAGTTAAAATCTCAGTACTACTTCTGCCATATACGATACCAGCCCTCAGGAACACCACTTCTTGGTGCTACGGGAATAACCCCATTCCTGCAAGAAAGAGAACATTGAAAATTTAGTGTTTGGATACTAACAGGTTGTTTGGATAGGTTGTTGTGATAGGTTATTCATACAGGTTGGTGCATGGTTGATGCACTTGTTTATGGTACAAGTTGATTATAGGTTGTTTGGTACAGGTTGGTGCATGGTTGATGCACTTGTTTATGGTACAGGTTGATTACAGGTTGAGGTACAGGTTGATGCATGGTTTAGGTTATTGGTACAAGTTGTTTGGTGTAGGTTGATTGGTACAAGTTTACAATAATATATCTCATAGTGATAGTGTGACAGTGGTTCCATCATTCTACTTATACATCAAGGCGGTTGGATGGGGCAAGGATAGGTTGTTGTAGCCACGTTTCGGTTGTATTCGGAGAACATAGGGGGTTGTAGCCTCCTTCTGGTTGTAGCTAGAGAATAGGGGAGTTGGAGTTTCCCTCAGGTTGTAGCCTAAGAAACTAGGGGTTGGAGCCTCCTTCCAGTTGCAACTAGAAAACAAAATAAGTTGGTGTTTCTAGTGAATGTAATTCTTAAAGACATATAATAAAAAACATTCCATGGTTTTCTCCCACTTTGGGTTTCCACGTAAAACACTGGTGTACTGTGTATGTGTGTGATTACTCATTTGTTCATTGTTTATTTAGTCTACAACTATTGGATGATAATGCTACATTGATATAACACTTTCATTTTATGGTGAAAAAGGATTAAATTTCTCTATTACTAATTCACCCCCCTCTTAGTAATCCAACACTTGGAGCCTGGTTCTAGGATCGTGTCATAGTAGTTACACATTGTAACCAACCCCTTTTTTTGTTATTAATAAAATAACTCTCATTATTTTCCACTTTTCTTTGTTAATTCATGTTTTTTTATGAGGTTATTTGTATCTTATTTTGAATCTAACATAGAAAGTGAATTGATTACATTTAGTTAGTTAGCAGATAACTACTTTATTGCAGTTGTATACTTCTTTTTCTGCATGAATTTCAGAAGATCATTGTGAATGAGTTATGGAGTGGAATCCCATAAGAGGGATCGACTTCAAACAATAATTTATGGGTATGTTCTCTTTCCTTTCTTCCAAAAGTTAGTTACTATAGGTAGTTACTTTCAATTAACTACTTAATTAAAGTTTGAGACAAGTCTTCTAGGGAACTTCTCTATTGTGGCCCATGACCCAAAGAAATATGACTTAGATTTCTGTAATAGGAACCAAATCTAGAATCTGAGTACTCAAGAGTGTGCAGAATGAGAGAGAAGACACCTATAATATACAAAGCCAAAAATGGGAAAACAATGAAAACTTCTGCAGGCCATAACTATCATCTTGGAGCCCGGATAAAGGTGAAATTATGATCGATCATGAAATATATGTGCTTCAAGATACCCAATTGGTATTATGTCAAAATTACAAAGGGGTTGGTGTAGGGATTCTTAATCAGAGCTAAAATTTCCAAGTCAGGAGAAAGTGTGAAAAAAAGGGACAAAGTTGTCACTTCCAGATTTCTACAGATTTTGACTAGAGTATTAGTTTGACAATATGAGAGTTGTTGTGAAATTAATATCAACAATATTATCATCATACCATACAAAAATTTCCATGGTTCCTAAAAGAATAAACTTTGTAGGTGGAAATATTTGGTGTTTGGGATTATTTTTCACTAGCCTAGAGGAAGGTGCACAAGAGGGGTAAAGTGGAAATATTCAATTGACCACAACTTTCAACTCAGAGGAAATATTTGGAAAAATTAATTTTTGTTGGAAAGGTATTGAGGAAGAGAAACCACATGTCCACCCCAAAAAATTATCTGAGCAATAGAAGTGACAATTAACTCAAAATAATATGATTGGTGGCAATAAAGAGAAGAAATTTTATGCATTCTTTTTCCAGAACTATGTATGTATGTATTTTTGTCGAACGATTTTTTTATTCCACGCACATTTTCTTGTAGAATTTAGAGGTAAAGGAGGGAATTTTGGTTCCTGTATGATAACTATAGTCATGGAGGATTCCCAAGGGTCCTAGCCCCATGAAGAAGAAATCATAGGGGTACATGTCAACATGATAAATTTTGAGACAGAGTCTAACAGAAGAAGAGGAAGGAATGAGGCTCTAAATATGAGAAGTATGCATAGACAAGTGCATATGTATAGGGTAGATAATGAGAATATTGTGAAAACTTAGGAGGATATAATACAGAGTCTGAATATGTTGCATAGGCAATCCAATAAACACTCTAGCACAAAGCAAGCAACTAGTGTTAGAAAAGTGACAACATCCAGATCCCATACCAGAAGGGATAATCATGGGAAAGACATACAATCAAGAAGTCTGAAAAGGCTCCATCATTCCTTAAGGAATTCCACTAGGACATATCGTGCAATTTTAGGGCCAAGGAGTAGCCAAAGTGTGTCTCCTATCAGGGGGCAGAGAAGAAGGTCCAAGTCAGACATTTTGCAAGGTGAAATCAGGAAAATCAAGCCACCAAATTTCAATGGTGAGCATAGGAAGGGACAAGAGGTTGAGGAATATCTATTGGAAATGAAGAAATATTTCTAGCTGCATGATTACCCCTCAAGGGTAGAAAAAATAATTGCAACCTACCACTTGCAAGGAAAGGAAACTATATGGTGGGATCAACTTAAGCAAGTCGAACACCTTGATGAGAATAAATTCTCATGGAGGTAGTTCAAAGGATATTTCCAAGAGAATTCATTACTATGAAAGGAATATGAAATATTTCTTTGAACTCAAGTTGGGAAGTATGACAATGGATGAATATGAGAAGAGGTTCTTTTAGTTTTCGAAGCATGTGGGCTTCATAAAGGATTAGAAGGTAAAATTCCAAAGTTTTTTGAGTGGGTTACCCTCCTTCTATAGTGACAAGATACATTATCATCACCATAGGAATTTGGAGGAGGCCATAAGGAGAGAAAAACATCTTTATGAGTAGATTAGAGGGAGGCCAGTTTTCCAAAAATCTTGGAATGAGAAGATGAAAGGAAAGAGGGATCAATGGTAGAAAGGATTTAAGCCACCCTTTTTCAAGAACAACTCACAAGAAAATCAACAAGGATAGTCAACCCAAAATGAGCCCAGGATGGAAGATTCATTTGGGAAAAGGTCAAGGTAGTAGCCTATAAAATGTTGGGGATGTAAGGGAGATCACTTATATAAGGACTTCCCTCACAAAGGAGAAAGAATGAGGACTATACACAACATTTAGGAGGCTGAAAAATTTGAATACATGGGAGGAAATTTTGTAAGGATTTATGCATCCTTGGACAACAAGCAAGCATAATATCAATCCCCCATGATTGAAGTGAAAGGTAAGATTGATAACCAACCTATAACATTTTTAATTGATTATGGAGATAGCCATAGTTACATAAACTCTAACATTTTTTAAAGATTTCACATACAATGGAGTAAGAATAAGAAATATTGGTTAGTTATATTATCCATAGGGGCTAAAAGGAAAATTAGTGTGTTGGTCAAATATTTCACAATATACATAAATCAACTCAACACAAAGGTAGATGTGAACATCATACAATTGGGTTCATATATTTTTCTAATTAGCATGGATTGGTTAGAATAACACCATGTTGTCCTATACTATTACAACATGACAATCACTTGTCTTGATGAGTTAGGACAACAAGGCATGGTTCGAGGCATTCCAAGAGTTGTAGTTGTTAGAGAAATTCCAACCATGCAACTGAAGAATTTTTTTAGGAAGGGATGCTATATTTTTGCAGCCCATATGGAAGAGGAAACCAGATATAGAATGTTGAGTATTGAACACCATTCGGTCTTGAAGGATTTTGAATATTTTTTTGTGGAAATATCAGGACTACCACCAAAGAGAGACATTGATTTCTCTATTGATTTGGTGCCAGGAATTGCCCCAGTGTCCAAGACACCTTACAAAATGGGCACATCAGAATTGAAAAAGTTGCAAATACAACTTGAGGAGATGTTAAAGAAGAGGTATATACGCCCAAGTGTGTTACCTTAGGGAGCCTCAGTGATTTTTTTGAATAATAAATATGGAATCTTAAGGTTGTGTATTAATTTTAGATAGCTCAATAAGGTCACCATAAATAAAAAAATATCCTTTGCGAAGGATTGATGATCTATTAAATCATTTGAAAGGTGAAAGAATATTTTCCAATATTGAATTGAGGTCATATTATAATCAAATGAGGATAAATGAATAAAATATCAGCAAGACAACATTTAAGATAAGATACGTGAATTATGAATTCATGGTAGTGCCATTTGGGATATCAAATGCACCAACAATTTTCATGTGCCTGATGAATGGAGTGTTCATGGAATACCTGGAATGTTTTTGATGGTGTTATTGGATGATATACTCATCTAATCAATACATAAGAAGAACATGAGCATCATTTGAGAATGGTGCTAAACATTTTAGGAGAGCACAAATTGTATGTGAAGATAAGTAAGTGCATCTTTTATCAAAAGAAGATTCACTACATGGGGCATATTATTTTAGAAGATGGGATAACAGTTGATCCCAAGAAAATAGAGGCCATTAGAGGATGGATAGTGCCAAGAAATGTGATAGAGGAAAGATCATTTATGGGTCTTTCCAATTATTACCAAATATTTATAAAAGGATTTTCAAAGATTGCAAGTCCCATCACTTCTTTTCAAAAGAAAGGAGTGAAATTTGAATAGAGTTCTAAGTGTGAAGCAATATTTCAACATCTAAAAGAAATTTTTACAAGTGCGCAAATATCAAATATTGCATATCCAGATGAATATTTTTTGGTGTGCATTGATGTACACAAGGAAGGGATTAGTGGAGTCCTCACTCAAAAGGATCATGTGGTGTGATATGAGTCCTGAAAATTAAAAGAGCATATGATAAATTATGCTACACATGGATTAGAATTAGTATCCAATGTGTTAAGAATGTGGGGACATTACCTCATGGGGAGATTATTTAAGCTAAGGACAGAACATTGTGGTGTGAAACATTTGTTTGGAAAATCCACATTAAATGCTAAACAAACTAGATGGCATGAATTTCTTAGTGAATATGACTTTGAAATTAAACATATCAAAGGAAAAGAGAATCATCTGGCTGGTACACTTGGTAGAAGAGAGCACAACATGCATATTTCATCCATCATAATGTACATGACTGATCAGAAAGATAAAATTATTGAAGTAACAAATTGAGATCAACTCTACTTGCAAATAAAAGAAACATTACATCAAGGTATTTTTCAGAAAAAGTTTAAATATTTTAAGTTGAAGGAGGATGGATTTATGATGCATCGAGGTAAGCTATATTTCCCGAATTCCAGAGAGATGAAAAATATAATGTTGAGGGAAATGCACAATGTGCCATATGCTGAGCACCCATGATATTATAAATCAATTGAAATTATAATAAGCCAATGCTTTTGTCCATGGATGAATAAATAAGTGGTTAATTTAATATCCATATGCCTAGGGTGCTAGAAGGTGAAGACAAAACATAGAAATCCAATGAGGATATTACAGCCATAGCCCATTCCATAATGGAAGTGGGAGATAGTTACAGTGGACTTTATTACAAAGTTTCCTAAATCAGTGAAGCAACATGATTCCATCATGGTGGTGGTGGAAAAATTAACTAAGGCTACACATTTTATCCCAATAAAGACCACACACAAGGAAATAAATATTGTAGAGATCTGCATGAAAGAGGTTTTTAGGCTAAATAGGGTTCCTAAGGAAATTGTTTCGGAGAGAGATCCAAAGTTTACATCCAATTTTTGGAAGGTTTTTTTCAAATTCTTTGGGACAAATTTAAATCTCAGTGCAATGTATCACCCAAAATCATATGGAAAAATAGAGAGGACCAACATAATAATGGAATACATGCTTAGAACGTTTGTGATGGACCAAACATCAAAGTGGGAGGATTATATTGACTCAGTGGAATTTGATTACAATAATGGGTATCAAGCCTCATTAAAAATGATCCCATTTGAAGCATTGTATGGTAGGAAGTATAAAACACCAGTGAGTTGGGATAACCTAGAAGAGATATTTGTCATTGGGCCAAAATTATTGAAGGAAATGGAAGAACATATGACAAAGATTAGGCAGAATTTAAAATATACCCAAGACAAGAAAAAAAATTATGCAGACAAGAATAGGGGTTTCAAAGATTTTAAAGTGGGAGAACATGTATTTTTAAAAGTGAAAGAGAAAATAAGTTTGTTAATATTGGGTTGCTACCCAAAATTGGCAACAAGATACTATGGGCATTTTGAGATCTTATAAAATATAGGGCCAATTTCCTACATGCTAGAATTTCCTACATCCATGATATTGCATAATGTATTTCATGTGTCATTATTAAAGAAATATGTGCTTGACCCTAATCACATAATTGACTGGACTATGATAAAGGTGGAACATGAAGGGAATTTCCAGATGGAACCAATATGCATCTTGGACCAGAAAGTCAAAGTGATAAGGAAAAAATCCATAGGCATGGTAGAGGTTCAATGGACCTACTACGGTCATGAATATGCAACACAGGAGCATGAAGAAACTATGCGAGAGGAATACCCACAATGTTTTTTCAATTTTGAAGGAAACAAAAACTAAACATGCAAGACTCCACTTTTGCGAAACTAGAGTTCCAGAACCACAATCTCAAAATTCTTGGTTACCTACGCTGACAACCCACATAAAATAATGATTTTGCCCAATGAAGTGAGAGTGGTGAAGGGAGCACATTCCTTGAGTCTACAGGTTGAGAGGAACAAGATATTATGGTTGGAACTGTTGTTGGAGGGTAAATATATTGCAAAAAATTGTCTTCTAAATATTATGATGTAAACTTTTTACATGTATTGTTAAGAACCAAATATCAATATAGCATAGAAAAAACTCAGAAAAAGTACTCAATGCCTTGAAAAAGAGATAATTTCAGATAATAAGCCTCTTCGAGGGGGCAACCTCCTTTTACCCCACTTAAATGTTCAAGTACAAGATGATTCCAAATGAAAATGTCTCCTTGGTATATATAGGAG
>ML780546.1:192839-216795 GCA_009831015.1 Picea engelmannii | reverse complement strand
TCTCTCTATAGATGTTAGGATTGGTCCTTCTAGTAGCCATAGCCATATTTTTACTTTCAACATTTCTTTCCACCTTAAATGCATTTTCCAATGATTTGGGTTCCCAAAGGTGAACCTCATGTTGAATGTTATCCTTTAAAGTTATTATGAATACATCAATCAAGTGCTCATCTAGAATATCGGTTACCTTTATATTCAATCTTTGGAAGTTCTCAATGTGATCGGTAACTGAACCCTTTTGCTTGAGATTTATCAATTGGCTAAAGAAGGTATTGCTCCTTGTATCCTCATAGTGTACTATAATTTCTTCCATGAAAATTGTCCAAGTGATGAGTGATTTACGAGAACAAATACATTGATACCATACAAATTTATTAGGTTCTAAATATAAATAAGTAATTCATACCTTTTGTTTATGTGGCACATTATATAGATCAAAGAATTGCTCCATCTGAAGTATCCATGTGATTGGGTCCTTGCCATCAAAATTCCTCATATCGATCTTAGGAACGTGATTGGTCTTCAACCCAAAGTTGGAGTTTCTCCATTCTTGATTTACCTTCCTTGTGTCCTCATCATGAATTTCATGGGATGCATTTTCACTTTCAGGTATCTTCTCTGTTATGAAATTTTTCAATACTTCCATGATCTCCTCTTTTAAACCATCCATCTTTGCCTCCAACTTAGCTTCCATCTCTTGTAGTTCATCTTTTGTTACTATCTTCTTTTGTAAATCATTTATGTCCCTATGCATTTCTTCACCTTCATCAAGAGTCCAAGTAGGATTGTATAGAGGCTTATTTGGTGTAGAAGTTCCCTTTTTGGGTGGCATGTTGGCCAAGTATCACTTTTGAACCTTGATTTTGAGGTGGTTCTGCCAGACAATCTTTATTCTGTTGTATCTCCCAAGTTTTGGCCCTTATGGGTATGAAAATTTCTTTTATGTGGTTATCTGATATTTATTCTCTACAATGCCATAGGTCTGATCAAAATTGGATGTGCCAAGCGGAATTTACAATAACTTCCCCACAACTTGCCGCTTTTTGGACTTTCCAGGAGATATCACTTGTATAGCATGCCCTGCACAAAATAATTGATGTAAAATTATGAAACTCGTACCAGAAATACTAAAGACTGTTCAAAATCCAATGAAACCAGTCCCACTGAATTTGGATACTTTAGGAAGAAGTTATGATTGTTTTACCTGGAACACCTTCTTGAGACTAGTCAATAGGACTAGTCAAATACCCTATCTTACACATGGTGTATCTACAAATTTAAGATGACCCAGAAGCTAAAATGTTTACCACAAATACCTTACTAATTTCTATGAATATCCTCTATAGTTTAGGTTCTGAAACATTACAGAAAAATTGTTATAGCAAAAATTCTGCAATGACTCAATTCAAGATGATTCCAGAACCCTATCTTGTACAGGTTGTATCTTCGAAAGTATAAGTCCTCGGGAGTTGAAATTCTAACCCAATGTACCTTGATCCGTTTACTAAATATCCTCCAATACGTTACTTTTGAAACGTTGTAGAAAAAAAGTTATAGCGAAAATTCCAAGGTGTCTCATATGTAGTAGCGAAACCCCAAGACCTTGAGCTCTGATACCATATGTTAAGAACCAAATATCAATATAGCATAGAAAAAACTCAGAAAAAGTACTCAACGCCTTGAAAAAGAGATAATTTCAGATAATAAGCCTCTTTGAGGGGGCAACCTCCTTTTACACCACTTAAATGTTCAAGTACAAGATGGATTCCAAATGAAAATGTCTCCTTGGTATATATAGGAGACTAGGAGGTATAATTACAACTAATGGAATAAAGTCGACACAAATAAAATAACATTACTAATCTAATATTCCCTAATTAAGGGGTAATGAGCCAATATTAGGGCTTAACATGTATATATACATGGTTATGTGCACTAAGGACAACCCATAATTGTAGGGGAGGGGGGATATAACATCCCCACTATAATACCTCACTTAATTAATGCATAATGTACCTATGAAATATGGCTATGGACAAGTAATATATTATGTGAATTGTATTTTTGATATTTAATAATGAAATGTTATGCCAGTTGATGGGCTCAAAAAATGATTGGAATTAACACTCCATTAATCAAAAGAACCTACTTTAATTATCAACCTAGGGAATGCAAAATCTCAAAACATTGTGCAAAGTATATGCTTATTTTTTGGATTTTGTTGCTTGGTTTTATTGCTAATATTTGTTTTGTTTCTTTGGGTTTGGGGGAAAAATCATCTTTCCTATGTTTTCCTAATTGATAGAAAATTAATACAACGAATCAAAAATTTTAATTACGATAGTTCAATGCAACAAACCGAAAGTTTATGCTACTGGAAAAATATACATCAAAACAAAAAGTTTAGTTACATGAAATAAAAGAAACAAAAAAATATTTTTCTTCTCTAGCTTAATCGATTGCATTACTGCAAATTAGGTACACATAATTGGTTCAAACTTTTAACCTAACTTTAGTAAAGAAACTAAATATTGGAAAATAATATTTTCTACTTATGCATGAAAGTAAACTCTATCCAAAATAAATCTTTTTGACATAATTAGATTACAAAGAAGGAGTTAACTCACAGAAAGAAAAACTATTCTAATTGAATACTGAAATTATCAGTGCTAACTAAGTTTCATAAGAAATAGGATCACCACGGTTGTAGAGTGTCACTTTCTCTATAATCTATTGGTTATCCTCAGGTTAACTCAAATGATCATGTAAAGAACAATATTTATTAGAAAATACGATTTGTAACCATGAACAATATATTGATAATTAGAATTTTGAACCCCATTAGGTTCTCCCTATTATTGGTTTATACAAAACTATCATGAGTTATTGGGCAGTTTCACTCTTTCCAGGAACCAACTAAAAACTATTTTAACTTACATTCTTTTAAAATAAAATCATGTTTCCAACAATAGATTTGTGTCTTTTCTTTCATTTGACTTAATAAAATTCAAATACATAAGTGTCATTTCCTTATGGTAGAACTTAATAAATCCTACATGACTTCTAAATTTCAACCAATTATTTGTCAACAAATTGAAATAAGCCATGATCTCTTAAAAATATCCTTATGTTGATGAGAAACTCTTCAACACTATGTAGCTCCGATAGATGGTATTCCTATTGACAAAACAATCTGATGAGAAATTTTGTTGATGATAAATTTTGCAGCTCCTAGTCAAATAACCAAAAATACACAATTTGTTTCCTGAATCCTAGAATTATACAAGTTAGCATTCTGAACAAATAAATCATGCATTCACATTCATTTTCTAATAAAAATAATTTATTTCATATACAATTCAACCCAAAGAAATATGTTATTCAGGAAAGGTAAATACGGTTGAAATGGTGTATAATGGGTAGGAAATGGTCATTTTTTCTCAATTAGGAAGGACAATGAAGTAGTTGAAAGGGAAACAAAAGGGACAATTACCATTCTCATCATAATCCCCATCTTATCCTTTTTCATTTCCCTTGTGCAACTAATATAAATCCACAGAAACTGCTTAAACATGTTGTGTGGAACAAGTCTCTCTAAAATCGTAGGGAAGTAGTTGTGTATTAGTACCTTATGCATGGAATCATCCTAAAATTTCTATCATATGCCATATTTTTATTTCCTTTTATTTATTCACAACATCATTCTCTTTGTAATATGATATTGGGTGCAATATCATGGAAAATTTAAATCGAAGGCCTATCCATTGAAGGACAAATTCTATGACATAATTTAGATATAACTTGTTGTTATACAAGGATGCACACATATTTGGTAAAGAGCATGGTTCTTTCATATTCAGTGTATCACTCAATTCATTCCATCTTCCTCTGCAAGATGCAATTGCTGATTTTTTTGAATTGTTGTAGAAGATGATGAATTCACTTACTGCTTTGTTTTGTACTTTGGTAATCACTACTATGATTATTGTGTCTACCATTCCTCTGTTATGAATTTTAAAAATATTAGGTATGCGAGCTACCTCTGGCCTAATCCAAAATGGAACAGTGGATTCATTTCCTTTGTACATGTCCTTCTCATGGGACATTTTTAATTCATTCTCTAAAACAGATAAGCGTGCTCTTAAATTCGCATCCCCAATGAAATGAATTGGGTTCCACATGGTATTATCAAACATCAAATAATTATGAAGATAAAATTCATAAAGTAATTTTCTTCTCTCCTATGGACTGGAGAAATACATATTACAAAATGTCCTTATAGTACTTTTTAAATCCACAAGCCTATTGGAGACAATTCCTTCTATATGAAAACTTAACCACTGTTCTTTGAAATACAATGCATAAAATGGTGAAGGTGACCTACACGTCAAGGTCTTAGATACTAACTCACCAATATTTGTTATTTGTTGTTTTAAATTCTTAATTTATTCATCTTTTTCATTGATTTTTTTTATTCTCTATTATTTGGTCTTTCAGCTGATCACAACTATTTTCTATTGTTTCCAATTTTTTGTGATGAATGTCCAAATGAATATACTCTTCTTTATGGAAGTCTACCAGATGTTTCCAGGTAAATTTTTCCAAATTCAATCCTTTTACTTGCCCCCTTAATTTTTCAATTTCATCTTTCCCTACAGTGAAGGCCTTGAGTTGTTCTCTTAATCTTTCAATTTCTAACAGTACATATGAGGGGATATGAGCAGGAGTAGGTTCAATTTTTACCTAGAAACATGTTTCCTCCTTTTCAATTTTGAATTATTTTTCTGTAGCTTATGTTAACTCTTCATCTATTTGCATGGATGATGAATCTCCTTCAATGTGACATGAGATGCTAGCAGTATCATCAACCAATCATATTCTTTTCAACCTTTGTCTTCATTGCTCTTGTTGCTACTAACATGAATGTTCTTTCTGATGTTGAGTCACCAGTTCTAGTGTCATTTCAACATCTTCAACAAGGCTATCGAGTTCCACAAATTTTCCCCAGTTTGCCCAAGGAAAATTATAAATAAATTCAATCTTAGGAATGAGGTAAATGAGACCATGGTATGCCAACTGGTATCATTTCCCTTTTTGGAATTGTTCTACCATGGATTCCAATGAATTCAAAAAGAAACATGGTAAATTTTTCTTTATGTTCTTCCTGAGATGGGCCAGAAAACAAAAATGGTATGCCATGCAAAGGGAAGAACGACCTTCACATATAATGTACTTAATAATACGATGGAGTACTATTGACATGGGAAAATTTCCCCACATCAACATGAGGGAGTGTTTATCGATGGAAAGTCCCAAATTAGACCCACACTCATTTTAATAGCAACCTCCACCGGCATATGGGCCTGACTATTGCTAACTAAATGAATTGTGTCCCGTAGAGAGACTTTCCATAAGAGCTAGGCTAAAAGTCTAAATAAATATCTATTCTACTATGCAAGTGCAATTTTAATTCTAACAGAGGTTGTGTTCCTATCTAACAATAGTTGGATCAATTACAAGTCTATAATTCATTATGAAAAACATAAATAGTTATGTTTTCACAAAATTGAATGATATTCTAACATGCTTATTAACATGTATATGTTCATAAGCATGCTCCTATAAATGAATTCAAAATTCATTTATAATTATTTCCTATAAATGACAATTGAAATAAATGACAAAGTGAAATGTTTACAAAAAACAATCAACAAAAATGCACTATTGAATAAATGAACCATGAAATTGCTTGATATCATTCTCCTTCAAAGAAATAATTCATTTTTCAGAAATACAACAACAAACAAAGATATTTTATTATGCCTTTGAGTCCAATAAATAATTATACAACACCCAATTTTGGTTTTCCACCCCCCCTTTATCTATTACATTGCATTCTTATATACCTAAGAGTGTACTGTTGGAATTCCTAATTACATGTCTGTGTTGACGGGCCCAAATGACCCGTTCAAATAGGTAAGGGAGAATGTTTGATGGCGGGTCCCAATTAGACCCACTCTCATTTGGGATAGCATTTCCGACTAGAATATTGGCCTAGTTTCCACTCTAACTTAATTATCTAAATATGAACCTGAGAACCAAAGGTTCTCAGATGAATTAAAATCTAAAAATAAACTAGGATGATGCTAGATAAAACTAAACTAAGATGCAGTTCTACACTAAATTAAGCCTATATTGATCAGGAGCCAACTAATAAAAATTAAATGTAGTCAAGAATGATATCTTTCAAATTAGAATAATTCATACATTCATATGATGAATAAATCTATAACATAATTAAACATGTTAACAAAAAATTACGCTCAAGTTTAATAACATTATGACCATATTTAATAAAGGAAACAAGTGATAATCTATGCCCGAGAGAAAACTGCAGAAAATGTTCACACAATTAAACTCGTAGAAATCAAAGAAGTAGTAAAGCATTAAGAAACATATCAAACACATTCACGAGAATCACATGTCTCCAAAATTACTCTTTCTCTTTATTCAAACAAAAGTAGTAAGACCATCTGAATTGCAAAATCACAACAATCATTTCCCTTTTACATTCATCTTTTTTATAGACTAGGAAGAGAATATTTTTCGCATTTCTCTAACTATCAAATTGCGAGAGGATTTATATGGCGCTTCAATTCTATTTCCCAATTACGGTATTATAATAATTACAAAAATATGGTTCTACTGCAAAATTCAATTACAATATAATAATCAAGTGGGCCTTGGTGGTTGCATCTTATATATGAAGTTTTTCCACATCTTGAAATCCTCAATTATAATATTCACTCGGTAGAGCTGTGTCCTTTCAAGATCCATTTCATTGTTTCATATGGGGGTAATAATTTGTATCTTCAATTTGTGCTCTACGCGTTGCAAGGAATCTTCAGTTAAACAAATTAACCTGGCGAGATATATTAACCTTGTCTCTATAACCTATGCATGAACTTTGTTGATGAAATAAATGGACTTCATGCTGAGGTTTCTCCTACTTTCCACATCTTCTACCATTGTTTGTGTTGATTATGCCTTCTCTAAGTCTCTTAGGGGATCCAATCCAAATTGTGTGAGTAGGTTGTTGGATGATTTCCACAACTCTTTGCTTGTTACACTAACCCGCTCTTGGGTGTTCTTAATATCTTTGTTTGTCTCCATCCCTAAATTTAAGAGTCAAAGATCTCTTATTATTTTCTTATCCAAATACAAAGGTAGATTTTTGGGGGAGTTCAGATGAATATCCTACCATTCAATAATTTTTGTGTAGGCCTCTTGGGCCTTTTGGTAGTTTTCTTGCATATCCTTCACCTGCAAACTCAACTTCATTTGATCATATTTCATTTGATTTATATTTTTTAGTGCATAGAAGAATTTATTCTGCGAGTCCTAGAGTTTTTCATTCATATTGATGGCTTATCCATTTATAATGTCTAGCACAATTTTTTGACTTTGGTTCTCTTATATATTTTTCTTTAATATTTCATTATCCTGTTGCAGTCTTCTGATTTGTTCTTCAATATTTTCATTATAAGTAATTATCTAATACTACTCACCTTTGAGTCTTGTGACTTCTTGGTTATATGAAACTTTGAGTCTTTCTATCTCATCTAGATGTTCTTTCTGGTTGAGGGAAGTTTTTTCATTAAATGTTTCTTTTAGTTCCCTTTCTTGGATCTGAAGTTGCTTGAGTATCTCACCTCTATGGGTCTATTATGTTTTCAATATATCTTTTCTAAAATCACATTCCATGGCATCCTTGACAGTCTCCATGGATGTTTCTAACTTAGTAACTATCTATTTTTTTGTATCAAGAGATTCTGTGACTTCATGAACCAACATAATATTTATACCAACCAAGGAACTAAGTGTTGAAGTTTCTTGTATTGCATTATATTTAAGGTCTCATCCTTCCTTCCAAATGATACTTCTTTCAAGAGTCTCGTGATTTGTATCAGCCTTCTCACTTTTCCTCTTAGGTTTTCTTTTCTCGATGGCTCTCGTCTTATGGTTGTATTAGTAGTCACCAACAGTGATGACTGCACCTTCAAAACCTAGTCCTATAGATGTGACTGATAAACTTCCTAGAATGGATGCCAATGGAGTAAATTCTTCTATAGGGGTCTCGAATAGGTTAGTGTGAGGGCCTGTTGTCACAATTGCATTGTCGTGTGTTGTTCCGTTCTCTTGAGATTTGGAATAATCACTCCTTTCTTCATCTTCCTTCTTCTTCCTCACTTCTTCCTGTGCGATCAATGCTACTTTCTTTGCACTTAATTTTTTTCCCTTATCTTTCCCCACACTCATTTATTTATCCCCATTATTTCTTTCTGATGAAATATCCTTAGCGTTGTTTTTTTCCAATTTGTTCTATTTGTCTTCGACCTATTTCCTCTTTCTTTGTTCGTACCTTTCCTTGGTGTTAGTCACCATTTTTTGTTGTTGTTGTGTGAAATCAATATTTAAGAATCTAGTGGGACGCTAAACTAGTTTGGAAGCCTGATAAACTAGGAAAGGGGATAAATATGGTAGGGAGAGGCTAAATATGGCAAGAGAACAAAGCTGATCGCACCCGACACATCACAGATCATGAGTTCTCAAGATCAACGACTGAGAATAATTTTAGGGGGAGAAGTTGAGCAGGGGTTAAGTTTGGAGAGCAGGCCCAAAATTTAAACCATGGTTTTCATTCGGGGTTTTGTGGCACACCTAGGTGCATTTTGGGATGAAAAGCAGGTTGCCTCAAACCACTTTCTCATGCCCCCCAAAAGTGGAAAAGTATTAAAGGGTGTTTTTTTGTTTATTTTATTTTATTTTGAATGTTGGACAGTTAAAACCTTGGCACGACCACCATATTCCAAATGCAGCTCAATAGTACACCAACTGCACGCCATTTCCACTCGTTTCCAGGTATTTTTCAACACAACCATGGATCCCATCATAACCTTAGTAACATAACAAGATCCTGTGGCAAATGAAGAAGCCCTAATTGATCGAGATTCAGATATTTTTATACTGAAATCATTATTTCTCCTATCTCTGTGTCCAAGAGAAACCTATCTGATAAATTAGGAAGATGTATATCGTTCCTTGAAGCAGCCTAGTCCACCATAGTCCCTTATGTTGTCAAAATTTCTTTCTTGTTTTCCAAATTTATAGGTTTGTGTGCCGAACAATATTCCCATGAAGAAAGAGTCATCATGAATAAACGAGGGTACAAGGTCTTGTGTAGAATAGAGAGTCTCTCAATTCGAGAGTCCCTCGGTATACCGATGTCTTTTTATGTAATTTTTGAACCTTTCAATGAAGAGAAGTTGATTAGGGTATATAGAGAATGTCCATCAGAGGTCCAAGATCTGTTTTTACAAACAATTATCAAACCTGAAAATTTTTCAGAGTGTTTTTCTTTGCCAATGAATGTGAATATAATGGTTATTGAACTCTAATGGGTATGCTCCCTATTGAGTCAAGTTTTAGGTCTAGACAATGAAAAATATGTGGTTGAAGTCATGCTTGGTTTCCTTTTGACCTTTTTTAAGTCAGATTTTGGTCTGTCATTCCGTATCAATTTTGATCAGTCCCTAGTTGATAATATCCATAAACAGCTAGTGAATTTTCATTCTCTAATACATTTCAGATACTACACCTATATTTTGAGAATTTTCTTTGAAACAAACAAGAGAGAATTTTCTGAAGAAACATTTGTATCAATTGAATGTAAAAGGATTACATTACTTATCTTCATCAACAAAATCATTTCCAAAGTTTACAGTTTGATTTTCAATACCATCCTACCTAGAGTTTTGGATGACATGAGGAGCTATCTACAACCAAATCTAGAGAACATAGTGGGGGATTGGGTACTATTCATGCACTCAACAATAATTTGGGTTTAGGGTTGTCATGAATCCCCTTACCTATTTCCTATTTTTTTGACCCCTAGAATCTTTTTCGTTAGATTCATCAGGCAGAGAGTTATACCTGAGACAAAGAATTTCCCGAAGTTGCACAAAGCCTCCAACCTCAAGTTCCCTTTTATCATTGACCCCTTCATTGTCAAAACCATATCATGCTTATCTCAGGTTCAAGAAAATCTCAAAGAGTTTGGTTTTGCACAACTATAGGGAAGAATATATGATCCACACCAAATCATATACAAGAGAACATTGATGAACAAACAGGCCCCTTATGAGCATGAACAGGTTGAGGGTTTTGATAAGTTGGAAAATCTAGAAGTTTGTGTTGATATGGAAGAAAAATTGTAACCAACACAAACACAACAAGTGGAGGCAACCCTGCAACAAAGTCAAATACAACAAGCTTCTCAGAAACTGATAGTCAAAGTTCCTAAGATAAGTGTTTACAACAAGAGAAGCAGTTCAGAGGCCATGGGCATAAGTGACTAGCAAACTTCCCCAAAGAATATGAAGTTTACACAGTATACACAGATAGTGTATTTAGAAGAGGAATATCCCAGAGAACAAGTAAATCTAGATATGGTGGAAAGTGGAACTAGCACTGTAGAGTTGAAAAGGAAATAAAACTCCAGAGTGAAAGAAGCTCAAGAACCTTTAGCAACAAGAAATATATCTTTGATAGAACATATGAGGTAATTTAACAATCTAAATAATATTTGGCAAAACAATATGTTGAGAAGGGAAACATAGTCCTGAGTGAGATGAGGGATTTAGTCCTTGAAGTGGAAAACATTTCTTAGCATAAATCTTCCCTGTTCATGGTAAGGGATGTTGAAAAGAGGACCTTTAACATTGCAGTTGCAGATGAAGACAAAATATCTGAGATAAAGATAAGATATGACAACATTAGTGCTCCAAACAAGGCCAAATTCCACAAGCATACCAGTGATATATTATACTTTGATTACTTGAGTTTAAGCTTGAAGAATTCAAAACTGTCATCTTATGTAATGAAATTGGAAGGACAGTTGAGGTAGGAAAAATCATCTAGAATATCTTGGAATAATCAGGTCAATAGGATGGAATCTGAAGGCCCCTAAGGGTTGAAATCGTCATTGGATGAGAAATACAAATTAATTCAAAGTTTGAAGAAGAAATTGAAAATTTTTGCTACAAAGCATCCACAAACAACAAAATTGGTTTCTCTAAAACACGAAAAGGAAACACTTTGTCAAGAGACATTGGACTACAAATATAGGGTGTTTCATCTAGAATGAGAAAAGGTGAAATGGTCACAAGAGAAGACAAAATTACTAAACAAGGTTGTAGTTTCATATCCTACTACAAAATTTGGGTCAAAGACTGAAGGGCTTGTCTAGGTTATGTCACAAGTTAGCTTGAAAGAAGGAGAAATCAAAGGGCTAAAAGGAAGCATAGAGAAATTGAAGCAAGAGATGCGTGAAAAGGATGAAATAATGGCTTAATTTCAAAAGAAGAATGAAGTCTTACAGGAAAGGATAGATAAATTGAAGATGAGGTTAAGAGGAAAAGGCACGTTGCATGGGGCCAAGCATATCATATGGGACTCTATAGCTGTTGAAGCTGCCAATTTCAGAGTATATTTGAATTTCATTAATGATAAAGACAATATAGACATTACATCCAGAAGCAAGTGCACTACTGTGAATGAAAATTTAGCAAAGAAACCATCAGAATGGGCCCAAAATGCCATAAATCTACTCAATGTTGTTCCTATTGCAGACCTTCAAACTATTAGGTTAAAGACATAACTACATTGATTATCTGGGCCAGGAGGTTTATTTCTAAACATAACTTGTTGAAATCAATCCAAACCAAGGCAACAAAGATGGAACAGAGTGTGAAAGAGTTCAAGGATTTGTTCGAATAATTATTTATCAAAGGAATTCCACCATTTTGGGATGGCAAGGGAAAATTGTATGATCAGGAAAAATACAATGCTCACTTGACTCAGTGCAGAATGGATCACTCCAAGTTTGAAAGCCTGGAGGAAAATATGAAAGGAGCTAAATTAGTGGACCATCTGATTATAGACTTTGAAATTATGAATCAGTTCAAAGTAGTCAAACTTGGACTACCAGTCATGTCATATGCTTCCTGCATTGACCTGGAGATTTTGAAAAAGGAAATGATATATTATGATACCCCTTCTAACTTGCAATGGAAGGAGATAGTATGGCTGGGTAAGATAAAATGCAGTTTTCTAGGGTCCATTAAATGATGTCTAGATGTCACTAAAGATGGTAGATAATGTGGAAGACCAGAGAAGAATAGGTGAGGAGGAAAGTGACCAAAAATCCAGAGGATCTAGAGTCCAGATCAAGAAACATTTATTGTAATCATTGTAAATGGTTTCAAAAACCAAAGCATTTCTTTTAATAATTGTAAATGGTTTCAAAACCAAAACTTTTCATTTTAGTCATTGTAATCAGTTTCAAACCGAAGGAACTTATTTTGTATAAATATTAGGAGTTCCAAATGTATTAAGGGTTGGAAAAAGTGAAAGGGAGCAATTTTATCTATTTGGAACTTGAATGTAATTTTCTGAAGATGAATAGAATACACATACAGATGTCTTGAAGTCTCCATGAAAATATTTTAATGGTGGTGGTTTGAGTTTTGTCTTCTCTCTTTTTATGTATATTCTGTATTTCTGATTTCATTTCCACTATATTATGTTCAAATTGGATAGTTAAAGGCCCATAATTCATCTTGTGATGCTCTTGGATTAATTAATTTAAACTATGTTAAGTTCTTCCTAACTAAGTCAGAATTCATTTATTTAATGCTCTGATACAGTTATATGATTTTCCTTTCTTCTTACACTCTGCAAATTTCAATATATAACTCATATTTATCACCTCATTTAGCCTTTATCCTATGGAAAGTAATACCGACCAGTCAGTTCTTCCATTCATTTTCAAAAGTTTGAATCCATAGCCCTAAGTGTCCCTCCCCTTCCTTGCCAGCAAAATTATAAAAAACCCTTCAAAGCAACAAAACCTAGCCAACGATTTATTAAAGAAAAATCATCTACAAAAGACCAAGTGATAGGAGAGAGCCCTCTTTGATATGAGCAGGCTAGTACCCAACTCTTAAGTGGTTTCTAGGTTACCTCTATCATTTGTTTTATCAGCCAAATTTTTTTACAGAGTGATAACATTTTGGCGCTGTTGCTAGGGACGGAAGTGAAATCTTCCCTGGGAAAATAACGACCTAAAGCTTCATATTTGATTCCTGAGGGTGACAATGAATCAAACACCTTATTGGTTGAGACTAAATTTACCCTAGCGACTCCATTATAAAGAGACCAATATCATAAAGTAGTTTGAGTAGAAATCCTAACTCCCAAGAGAATTCATACCAGAAGAAATCCAAACCCAGAAGCCATAATCTCTGTGTTCGATCCTGAGAAAATTGTACACAAAAGAAAAGAAAGGCCAATAAGACCAGTTTTGTTTCTAGACATAAATCTATCTTTGCCCAAATATGGAGTAAAAATCATTGAAGACCTTGATTTTGATTTGAGCAAACTATGTTCAGAACTAGATCTGAATCCAATTTGAATGAAATTATCTTTGATGAGAAGAGGTTCCAAGATTTAATTTCAGCTACATCTATTAGACCTGTTGTGATCCCTACTCAGAATAATCAACCACTTCAAGTTATTCCTGCAGCTATGGAAGCTAGGTTTTCCCCCCTTGTTCTACCTGCTCAGTTACATGATTTACCCTGGGACTATAATTAGAGGATTAAGTTGTATGATGTTGAAGGCAATGTGTCAGCCCAAAAACACTTAGACTGGTTCAATGATTTTGTATACCTAGAAGAAGTAGATTATGAAGATGAAAAAATGAGGTTGTTTGCACAAAGTCTCACAGGTGAAGTCAGAAAGTGGTTCAAATCTCTCCCAATAGAAAGTATCCCATATTTTGTAGCCTTTGAGACATGTTTTTTTGAAAAGTGGGGTGACAAGAAAAACCACCTTTGATTTCTAACTCAGTACAACAAGATGAGAAGGTCACTTGATGAAACAATACAAGAGTTTTCACCTAGATTTATGAAAGTTTACAACTCAATTCCTACTGAAGTAAAACATCCTCCTAGGGATTCTCAACTTAGGTATGTTGATTCCTTTGAAAGTGATTTTCCTTGTTAAGAGAAAGAAGATCCAATTCACTAGATGATATGATGAGTGATGCAATATAAGTTAAAGTAAATCTAATTGGTTCAGGAAGGATAAAATATAATTCTGACAGAGACATAAACAAGGTTCAAGATAAGACACAACCTTCAACTTCACAGTCATCAAAAGAGAGATTTGAATTGATGATGAAGACCATGGAGAAACTCATGGAAAGGATGTCCTTAGATAATAATCCTAACACCAGAGAGTAGGCTGATTTTCCACCTAGAAATCAAAGGAGACCAATAGTTACACATATCAGACAAAGAGACTAGAGGAACTAGGGTGATCAACAAATAAGACCTCATTTTCAAAACAATTATGTAAATGAAAATATTGATGAAACGTTTGAAGACAATATGCATTGTTGTGATGGTGATGAAACATAGGTGTTTTTAAATAAAGAAGAACATGATCAATTCATGTATGCAAATGATATATTCATGTAGGATAATGATGAAAGGTTGTTAGTGGAAAGGGAATACTACCATAAAGGACTGTAGAATTCCATCATGCAATTCCAAAAACAATATAAACTTTGAAACAAAAGGGTGCCTCCAAATCCTCCAAAAGGAAATCCTACCAAAGAATCTCAAAATAATACACCTTCTTCAAGTCAGTCTAAGAAGGACTCTATTACAAAGGATGTTGTGGATAAAGGAAAGCAGAAGGAAGAACCTCCAAAGAAAGTACCCGAAGTAAGAAAGGAGATAGTCATCAAAGAGGTAGAAAAAATCTTATATTCCTTTAACTTTGAAATTGAGATGGCCAAAATTAAAATTTATGTTCCATTCAATGAGTTGATAAAGAATAGTGAATATAGAAATTATATCATTAAGATGCTCAATATGGAAGAAACTTTTGATACTTTAAATATACAAGATGATCATCCTGCCATCTTGTTTGGCCCACGTGTAGAGGAGAGTAGTGATGTTGATGAGGTCCCTCCTTTCTATGTTAGTATGAAGATTCATGATATGACTTTGCACAATGCTATGTTATATTTAGGAGAATACCATAATATGATGCCCAAGGTGGTCACAGACCAATTGGGTCTGGACATTACAAGGCCTTACAAAGACCTTTTCTCCTTTAATTCAAGGAAGGTGAAGTGTTGGGGCCTAATCAAATATCTGGTGGTATCTTTGTTTCAAATTCCAGCAAAATATATGGTCATAGATGTGGTGGTTGTTGATATCCCTCTTATATTTGGCATGCTTTTATCTAGATCATGGGCTGCAAAGATGAAAGGGACTTTGAAAATGGATATGTCATATGCCACTATCCATGTTTTTCGCCACGATAGGATTTTGTACATGGAAGTTTTTCTCAAGTACATGGTCAATAACAAAGACTAGCCAAACAGCCATCTCATTTACTCTATGGAGACTGAGATTGGTTCTTCCATTTTATTTAATGATTTGAGATATGAAGACAAGGTGCGAAATACTGATATGAATACCAAAGACAAATTTGATCAACAAAACAATGCAAAAAATGAGATGTGGAACATGAGATTGGATGGATTTGTTAGTAGAGAAGGAGCAGGAGATGGTGTGTGGATTAACCCCCCCAGATTGAGCAAAAAACTTTGTTCTTATAATATTGCTTTTGATTTCACAAATAACATGGCTGAATATGAGGCATTAGTGTTGGGATTGAAGACTTTGAAAGAAATGGGTGCTAGGAGGATAGTTGTACATGAATATTCCGAGTTGATTATAAATCGGGTAAAGGTTATATATCAAGAAAAGCATCCCAGATTAAGAGAATATAGGAATATAGTGCTTGACCTTCTTGAATAATTTTCATAATATAGTCTCTTAGTGATTCCAAGGGGGGAAAATCCGATTGCTGATTCTCTAGCTACTTCAGGGTCATTTTTCAAAATTCCATTTTTTCCTAACAAAGGATATGAGATTGAGGTCAAACACAGGCCAATAGTACCTGATAATATTAAGTACTAGCAGATTTTTGAAGTTGATAAACAAATAGAAAGTTTCCTTAAGATGGATGGTGAATTTGCAAATTTGAATATTAATGAGGAATATTGTTGTGAAGAAGAAGATGCAGTTGTGTTCGCAAATAATTGTTATTTCAAGAATCAGATTGTTGGTAAGGATATAATGCAACTAAAAAATAACATCATTCCCAAAGGCCTGGTCCCATTAGAAAAAATCTTTGACAACAATGATGTAGCTAGAAGTCCTAAAATTACTGTTAATGATGAAGATGTTGAAGATTGCAACATCGGGACTCAGAAAGATACCAAGGTCATCAAGATATCCAAGACACTTAGTCCAGAGGTCAAGCACATGTATATCAATTTAATGAAATAATTTCCTGATGTTTTTGCATGGAGTTATGAAGATCTAAAGATTTATGATACTAAGGTGATTCAACATGTGATTCCAATCAAGGAAGATCACAAACCTTTCAAGAAGAAATAATCCTTTTCTACTACCATTGATTGAAAAAGAAATAAAGAATTTGTTTGAGGACAAGATCATAATATCTTTGAGGTTTTCTATGTGGGTGGAAAATCCGGTACCTGTCAGAAAAAAAAAGTGGAGAGATCAGATTATGTGTGGAATTTTAGAATCTGAACAAGGTATCTCTCAAGGAAAATTACCCACTGCCCAAGATGGATCACATTTTGTAGAAGGTGGTTGGTTCTAAAAAAATATCAATGTTTTATGGTTTCTCTGGGTATAATCAAATCATGGTACACCCTGATGATTAGGAGAAGACAACCTTTATAACACCATGGGGCACCTTCATGTATGCCAAAATTCCTTTCAGGCTCATGAATGCGAGAGAAAATTTCCAAAGGGATATGAATATAGCCTTTGCTGATGAGAAAGACAAGTTTATTGTTATTTACTTAGATGGGATATATCCTAGAGGAGTTGAAGGAATCCTAAAAATTGGCACACCCAGAAGCAAGAAAGAAGTACAATCTTTCATAGGGACAGTAAATTTTCTAAGAAGGTTCATTCCTAATCTGGCTGAAATCATAAAGCATATCACTAACATGCTCAAGAAAGGAAGTGAGCTAAAGTGGAATCCTAAAGCTAGAAAGTATTTTGAAGATATTATAGTGGTATTGACCAAAGCCCCAGTGCTGGCTAGTCCAAATTTTGCAAAAGAATTTATATTGTTTTTTTTTTCCTCAAAGCACACCATTGTTGGTGTTTTATTACAAAAAGATGAACAAAACTTTGAGAGGCCCATAGCCTACTTTAGCAGGACATTGAGGGATTCCCCATTAAAGTATGATATCATGGAAAAGCAGGCTTATGCACTGATAAAGGCCCTAAAGGAGTTTATATTTTATATCTTGCATTCCCATATCGTTGTTTATGTGTCCAACAGTTCTGTTAAGGACATTTTAACTCATCCCGATCTTGAGGGAAAAAAGGGCAAGTGGATAGCTGTGTTGTTGGAGTATGACCTTGATATCAAATGTTAAGTACCTATACCATATCTACAAATATACTTCAATAAGACCAAGAATAAACCATAAACCATTCACCATAACATGAACACAAAAATATAGAGAAAACCCTTGAGGTAGGGTAACACCATATATTATTCCTTAAGGAAGTAATGCACTCCTCAAGAAACACTTGCTTGTTAAAATGACAATATTCTTCACTATGTTTCATTACATTTCTTACACTTATTTATATAGCTCTCCCTATCTCCTAGGAACATTCTAGAGAGCCTTCTCACATTTATTACATCCAACTACCATAGTGGGCCTTTATTAATATAGTGGACGTAGTCCACCTTACATTGAATGACCACATTATCATATATTAAATGACTTCCACTAATAACACATAACTACATTCCCATTGGGTACCTCCCTATTTACCCCATATTAACTCCCTAGGTATACTACATTCCATCCCCCTTCACATGTTTCGTCCTTGAAACATGAGAAGAAACCATACAATATGGTCGACTAAGCAATGTAGCCAACTGGTACCAAGTACAACCATCCATCCATCCCAATGGAAGTTGTTAGGACCTAGAAATGTCCCTTTTTCACTACATCTTTTGCCCATTCAACCTTCTCATTCCTAAGCTAAATGACTATTATAATGAGTACTAAGACCCTTTTTCCCAAGGTATGAACTATTCATATCGCTTTTATATTTTCATTTACATAGCATGCTTGATTGGTAACGTTCACATATTTTACCCATGAAATGATTTAACTAATGATCAAACTGCTTAGAACAACCCACTTCAAGAAACTTGTTGCTGCTACAGCTATGCGCCAATCTTGGAAGTTCTTACATGATTGATACAACGGATGCCACCAATCCTGGAAGATGTTATACAATTATTGCAACAGAAGCCCATCAATCTTGGAAGCTGTTACATGAATTCTACAACGGATGCCACCAATCCTGGAAGTTGTTACACGATTACTGTAACAAAAGCCCGTCAATCCTGGAAGCCATTACAACAGACGCCACCAGTCTTGTTGTTATATGACTACTACAACACCTGCTAATTAGATATACTAGCTCACGATGTTGATCAAGGAGAGTTCTAGATTTTGTATTAATGATATCTAACGAACAACTTGAGAATCGAGGATTCTTAAGACTATTTTGTTTTTGAACACTGAATGAATCTGACTTTAAATAGCAGAGCTTTTGTAATGAAAAGGAGTTTTTTTTACTGGAGAAAGAAAAGTAACACTTATTGTACACAGACATTTTTGGCAATTGAATGAAAGAGTGGATTGAATTTATTTAGTAGACTGTAACCCATTTCTTTGAGTGGATTCAGTGAGAAGGAAAGGGCCCACCTTCCTCACTGATTCCCCTCTGTTTTGAATTCTAGATTAGTTGTTTTAAATGAAAATGATTTAACTGTTAGATATTTCTAGAATACAATTGTTGTTACAGTTTAGTTCCTTCTTGTTAAATGCACATAAACTTGTCCCATGAGAATTAGAAGTCGATTGTTGAACATTGTTGGAGAACTGCTTTCCCTTTTTCTGCATTAGGTTAAAATATTGTTTTCAAGAAATAAAAGTGTGAAGTACCTTCTTGCAATAAGTAGATTTCCTTTTTGCAATTAGTATAGAATTTATTCCTGCAAAAGTAAATTAGAAAGTTAGATTAGGGTAGGCAATCCAGGGTTTTTATATATTCATCAGTTTAGATTGCAATTATGATTTCAAATCTATAGAACTCCAGCTGTATCAGCACAACTGTGTTAGTGATAATGTTTGTTTGTTTTAAAAAAAAAAAACTTCCCTACTACAATTAGATTAGAGATGCTTTCATAATCTATCATAGAATATGTACAATTATCTTGAAATAACAGACTTCCCTGGGTTGACAATTTATATTGAACACTTTGATTTCTATTCAATTAGACAATTAAAGTGCCCAACATTTTGGCGTTGTTTCCGGGGAGGATAATTATAGATTTGTGGTAAGCACATTAGTTTTCTTTCTTAGGAATGAATAGTATGCATGAATCATGAAACACGCTAACGAACCCCCCAAAATACTAACCTTATAGGTACCAGAGGATGTGGAGGAAGAAATCCTAACATACTGGGAAGACAAACCATTGTTGAAGAGATTATAGCTAGAGCAGATTCTTCTTCAGGATCCATTTTTTGCCCTGCAAATCCTCCAAGAAGACGTGATCCGCAGTCATCAAAAATACCCCTTCTCGAAACATCATTCTCATAAAGGGCTGAAGCTGAAGCTGAAGTCGAAGCTGAAGATTTGTCACCAACAAACCAACAAGAAACACTAGAGAACATTGAAGATCAAGGAAGTATAGCCTGGAACAGGGAAAATATAGAAGAAGTTGTTTATCAGATCAATGGTCGGATAGTCACTAAATAAGAGTGGGACGTTGTTTGGACAGAGAGAGCACATATGGAGAATCAAGGGATAATGAAGAAGAGATCTACCAAGAGAATCCACACAACAACGAGGATCAGGTAAACAATGAAAATATTATCTCTACCCTGGTTTTTCCTATTTCTAATGTTCCCACACGAGGGGTGGCTCCTATGAAAAACATAACTCTCTCAGCTCTCCCAAATTTTCATGGATTTTCTACTGAAGATCCAGATGAGTTTCTGTTTGAATTTTACATTTTGTGTAGAAGCTATGACTACACTACCACTGCGTAGAAGCTTAAACTGTTTCCAGCTACATTAAAAGGTAATGCATTAAGATGGTTCATGAGCTTTGGAGGAGAAAACATTTCAACATAGATACAAATGAGGCAGCTTTTCCTGAACAAATACCAAGACTACTGTCGAACAAGGGAACGAAGAGAGGAACTATTCAATATGTCACAGAAGGAGGACAAGACCCTTGAAGACTTTGTGGAGCGATTCCAATATAATCTACAAAGGTCTGGACATCCGTATGTGAGTAATGTTGGAAATACAAAAACAACTGAGAGGGGGGGGTGAATCAGT
This sequence comes from Picea engelmannii, assembly GCA_009831015.1. NCBI lineage: Eukaryota > Viridiplantae > Streptophyta > Pinopsida > Pinales > Pinaceae > Picea > Picea engelmannii. The sequence continues at coordinate 196,166 of ML780546.1, read as the reverse complement.
TGTATATAAGCTTAAACAATTTTATACCTTTTAAACATTATTAATCTTTCTTCATGTGGTCATCAACAATATACATCATATGAACAGTAAAAGTAAAGACCATCAGTCACACATGAAATACACACAGAGACAGATTTTCACGAGGAAACCCATAAAGGGAGAAAACCTCTTCTTCTTCGAAATGATAGGCAATCTTTTGCAGTTATGTACATCATTTACAATTGAGCACCAACTCAATGTGAGGCTGCTACCTCTGTCTTACAAGATGCAACTTGTTTGAGAGCTCCAACTCTCTGGTTTCTCTAGCACCCACTAGAAGGAAGCACCAACTCCCTTAGTATTCCAGCACCAACTTCCTGAATGTTCCAGCACCAACTGGATGGAAGCACCAACTTCCAGTTACACAGGTTCCAACCTGCATAACAGAGAACACCTGTTCTCCCTAGCACCACCCTGCCACCCTCATTTCTCTGGCTACAACCAGATGGAAGCTACAACTTCCTGTGTTCAAGCTCCCACTTGAACCTCTAAGGACAACAGTCCTCCCAAGCACCTCCCAAGCACCCTCAAAAATAAAATAATGAATACACAAACAACTTATGTAGATAAATCACTTCTTACCATTTTTACTCTGTCCTGTAAATCTGATCTTCAACAAATTGTTCTGCAATTATTCTCTTCCTCAACAGGTCAGCTCTGCATCACATTCTACTATCATTCTGTTCTTCTTCTTCTGCTCTGTCTGTCATTCTTCTTTGTCTCTCTTTTACATTTCATTCCATTCTATATCTCTATTCAATTTTCATGCTCAACAACTTCTTCTTTCACCTTTCTTACTGTTTCATTCTTTTTCCATCCAGAACAGCCAACGAAATTCAGTCTCTCTCATTTTCTTTTATACACGCACCTTGACGGTTCCACGTCACCTTCCAATAGGCAATCCAAGGACACTTGTCTTAGCAACTGAGATGATAATTATTTCACACTCAAGAATCCGTTTTGTTTAGCAGAATCGTAACTGATGAGTTACATGTGTGTGTAAGAACAATATCCCTCCAATCACTACTTGATCCAACGGTTCAAATCCAATCGGGATTTCCCACATCGCGATTTCGACACTCTTAGAAATCAGAGATTTTGTCATTTACAAATCCCGATCCTCGAAACTCCGATAGTGACTAGAATTAATGGTCCAGATCGCTTCTTATACAACAGCTGTGATTACATCGTGAAATCGCATATTGCGATTTCAGAGTTCTTGATGTCAAGATATTTTGGCATTACAAAGTCCCGATCCTCGATACTCCGATACGCCCCTTTCCATGCGCTAGCCCTGCTGGCTATAGGCCTTGGCCCATATGACCATCAACACATGACCTCGGTCAAAGCTCTCATCGGGGTTTCAGGGTTTACAATGATAATGTGCATACGCCCCTTGGACCCGTGATATGCCGATTCCCGACTTCCTCTGTACTCCTTACACCTATCCTCCACTTACTCCTGGGTGGCCCACAGGCTATATGCCTTATCGGGAAATCGCGTATCGCAATTTTGCGATGTCTGATGTTCAATGTTCTTGTCAATACCAAAAACCCAATCCCAAAAATTCCATATAGAGCTGTGATCAACGGTCCTGGTGTGATCTTGACTCAACGGTTGCGATTGAATCGTAATATCGCGTTTCACGATTTCAGAGTTTCTGTTGCAGTGTGTTCTTGACATATCAAAGTCCCGATTGTCCAAGTCCCGATGCTCCATTATGCTGACATCTTGCCTCCACTACGCCTCTGTCCTCTTGCTATGCTTGTGCTGACAGCTGGCCCCCACTCATCGGGGTTTCATTGATTGCGATTTCACAATGCATAAATCACTTGTCACCGGGATCCCGGATTCTCCGATGAACAAAATTCCGACAGTGCCCGATCCTTTGCCACCTGTCCTTGCAGATGGACAGTTCCTATTCCTTTGGGATTTCGAGACTTTCGATGTCTCGATTCACTTTTCTTCAGGAACTCCAATTTCCCGATGGCCAATATCCCGATGCCTCACCAGAATACTGACACGTGTCTTGCCCAGATCAATGGCTAGGATTCTCTCTCCAATATCCCGATGACTTGTCTGGGATTTCTCCTCTGCACACTCGAGCTTAACCCCTGCGCGACTCTCATAGATCCGATGACTGTCGGGTTTTCTTCTCAGATCCTACGACTCAGATCTGTTCTCCCCTGAGCTCCTCCTGAGCTCCTCCTGGACATGTAAACCAACGGTCACTGTTCCTTCTCCTCCCGATTATTGCTGCACTGCTATTCATTGCTGTTGTCATCACTACAACCATAACTGTACTTGCCATCAATGACAAGTATACGCTGATTCGCTGTCTATTAACTGAATTTGCCAACAATCTCCCCCTTTGGCATTGATGGCAACACTTTCATTCAGACTCAACTCTCCTCTGCATTCGACCATTCAGAATCTCCTCTGGATTCTGCCAATCAGGCTCTCCTCTGTTCCCAAAACATTTCAAACTCGACTCCTTTGGGTTATGGGCCCACCACGCTTCCGCTGTGCAACTCTGATTATTTCGAAATCGACTCCTTTCTCCCCCTTTGACATCAATGTCAAAGAAGAAACATTCGTCCACTGATCTTGTTTGCAGAACATACTCCCCTTGTCATCTATAAGCATTTAGGAAAGACACCAGATATTCAATAAATACTCCCCCTGACTAGGTGAACAGTTTAAACACCAGAAATCATAACCCCCAACTTTTGATGAAGATATCCAAAAGGGGTCATTGCTAATGGTTTGGTACAAATATCAACAATCTGTTCTGTAGACAGAATACAATTCAGATGAACAATTCTATTTGTAACTTGTTCTTGGAGAAAATGATACTTGATGGGAATATGCTTAGTCTTGGAATGAAGAACAGGATTGTTGGAGACACTAATGGCACTTATGTTATCACAATGAATTGGAATGGGATCAGTGTAAGTTACCTTCAGATTTGTAAGAGTTTGTATCATCCATAAAATTTGTGTGCAGCAAGTAACAACAACAATGTATTCTACCTCTGTAGTGGATAATGAAATAGATCTTTGCTTCTTACTAGGACATGCAACTAATGAGTCACCCAAAAAGAATGCTCCTCCACTGGTGCTTTTTCTCTCATCAACACAATTTTCCCAGTCTACATCTGAATAAGCAGTTAACTGGAAATTCTGATTTCTAGGATACCACAGTCCATAAGTCATTGTTCCCTTCAAGTATTTAAATATTCTCTTGACAGCTGCCAAATGACTTTGTTTAGGAGCAGACTGAAAACGA
>ML780546.1:164826-188256 GCA_009831015.1 Picea engelmannii | reverse complement strand
TAAGTTTATCCCACATTTCCTTGGCAGTATTAAGATGCATCACTTTTACAAACTCAGCTTCAACAAGTCCATTCAAGATAACATTCATCCCCTTAGCGTTAAAACTAAACTCTAACTTATCATCCTTGTTGGCTAGCACAACATGATTTGTATATCCAGTCTCTACTACATCCCAAACATCAGCACCCAAGGCCATTAAATATGTTCTCATTCTAATCTTCCAGAAAGAAAAATTTGTTCCATCAAACAGAGGGGGCTTAGAGGCTGAAGTCCCTTCATGACTTGTCATGTTTAAGCTTACAGATCTACCTTTAAATAAAAGGAACCCACTCTGATACCAATTGTTGGAAATACTAAAACAACTGAGAGGGGGGGGGGTGAATCAGTTGTATATAAGCTTAAACAATTTTATACCTTTTAAACATTATTAATCTTTCTTCATGTGGTCATCAACAATATACAACATATGAACAATAAAAGTAAAGACCATTAGTCACACATGAAATACACACAAAGACAGATTTTCACGAGGAAACCCATAAAGGGAGAAAACCTCTTCTTCTTCCTCGAAATGATAGGCAGTCTTTTGCAGTTCTGTACATCATTTACAATTGAGCACCAACTCAATGTCAGGCTGCTACCTCTGTCTTACAAGCTGCAACTTGTTTGAGAGATCCAACTCTCTGGTTTCTCTAGCACCCACTAGAAGGAAGCACCAACTCCCTGAGTATTCCAGCACCAACTTCCTGAATGTTCCAGCACCAACTGGATGGAAGCACCAACTTCCAGTTACACAGGTTCCAACATGCATAACAGAGAACACCTGTTCTCCCTAGCACCACCCTGCCACCCTCGTTTCTCTGGCTACAACCAGATGGAAGCTACAACTTCCTGTGTTCAAGCTCCCACTTGAACCTCTGAGGACAACAGTCCTCCCAAGCACCTCCCAAGCACCCTCAAATATAAAATAATGAATACACAGACAACTTATGCAGATAAATCACTTCTTACAATTTTTACTTTGTTCTGTAAATCTGATCTTCAACAAATTGTTCTGCAATTATTCTCTTCCTCAACAGGTCAACTCTGCATCACATTCTACTGTCATTCTGTTCTTCTTCTTCTTCTCTGTCTGTCATTATGCTTTGTCTCTCTTTTACATTTCATTCCATTCTGTATCTCTATTCAATTTTCATGCTCAAAAACTTCTTCTTTCACCTTTCTTATTGTTTCATTCTTTTTCCATCCAGAACAGCCAACAAAATTCAGTCTCTCTCATTTTCTTTTATACACACACCTTGACGGTTCCACTTCACCTTCCAATAGGCAATCCAAGGACACCTGTCTTAGCAACTGAGATGATAACTGTTTCGCACTCAAGAATCCATTTTGTTTAGCAGAATCATAACTGATGAGTTACATGTGTGTGGAAGAACAGTATCCCTCCGAACACTACTTGATCCAACGGTTCAGATCCAATCGGGATTTCCCACATTGCGATTTCGGCACTCTTAGCGATCAGATATTTTGTCATTTACAAATCTCGATCCCCGAAACTCTGATAGTGACTAGAATTAACAGTCCAGATCGCTTCTTATACAACGACTATGATTACAACGCGAAATCGCATATCGCGATTTCGGAGTTCTTGATGTCAAGAGATTTTGGCATTACAAAGTCCCGATCCCTGATACTCTGATACGCCCCTTTCCACATGCTAGCTCTGTTGGCTATAGGCCTTGGCCCATATGACCGTCAACACATGACCTCGGTCAAAGCTCTCATCGGGGTTTTGGGGTTTATAATGATAATGTGCATACGCCCCTTGGACCCGTGATATGCCGATTCCTGACTTCCTCTGTACTCCTTACACCTGTCCTCCACTTACTCCTGGGTGGCCCACAGGCTATATGCCTTATCGGGAAATCGCGTATCGCGATTTTGCGATGTCTGATGTTCAATGTTCTTGTCAATACCAAAAACCAGATCCCCAAAATTCCGTATAGAGTTGTGATCAACGGTCTTGGTGCGATCTTAACTCAACGGTTGCGATTGAATCATAATATCGTGTTTCACAATTTCAGAGTTTCTGTTGCAGTGTGTTCTTGACATATCAAAGTCCCGATCGTCCAAGTCCCGACGCTCCATTACGCTGACATCTGGCCACCAATACACCTCTGTCCTCCTGCTATGCTTGTGCTGACAGCTGGCCCCCACTTATCGGGGTTTCACTGATCATGATTTCACAATGCATAAATCACTTGTCACTGGGATCCTCGGTTCTCCGATGAACAAAATTCCAACGACGCTTGATCCTTTGCCACCTGTCCTTGCAGATGGATGGTTCCTATTCCTACAGGATTTTGAGACTTTCGATGTCTCGATTCACTTGTCCTTAGGAACTTTGATTTCCCGATGGCCAATATCCCGATGCCTTACCAAAATACTAATGCGTGTCCTTCCCAGATCAACGACTAGGATTCTCTCTCCAATATCCCGATGAATTGTCTGGGATTTCTCCTCTGCACACTCGGGCTTAACCCCTGCACGACTCTCATAGATCCGATGGCTGTCAGGTTTTCTTCTCAGATCCTACAACTCAGATCTGTTCTCCCCTGAGCTTCTCCTGAGCTCCTCCTGGACATGTAAACCAACGGTCGCTGTTCCTTCTCCTCCCGATTATTTCTGCGCTGCTATTCATTGTTGTTTTCATCACTACAACCACAACTGTACTTGCCATCAATGACAAGTATACGCTGATTCGCTGTCTGTTAACTGAATTTTCCAACAAGTAAGGACATTCTAAAAACCATTTTGCTCAAAGGAGTTATAGAAGATTGTTTAGATATGCTGAATATGCTTGGCAAGGGAGATATATCTAAGGAATCCTATGAGGACATTGTATATCTCTGCAAAAGATGTTCTCAAGGATATACAAGGAATAAGTCAGCTACCAAGGATGCCACTTTTTCAAGGGTACAGAAATCAACCAATGGAGGAGCAACAAGAGAAGAAATAGGTAATATATTAGAAAATTTCAAAACAGAGAGGATTAACTCTTTTTCCTGACAAATGGATACTTTGTAGGTCAAATAGAAACAAGCAGAATCAGAGAAAGAATTATGCATTTTCTGTCTGAAATGCAGAAAGAAACATCCACCAAGGGAGTTCCCACTAAACAGTGTCCAGGTATGTCTTATTTGTGAATTAGACCATGCCACTTACCAATGTCCTTCTCTACCAGGTGTAAAAGCATTAATGAAGGAAACTAATGAGGAAGTAGAGGATGTCTATCTAATAACACAAATAAGACAATGGTAGCCAAGAGGTCAAGGTATGAACTCTCAATTCTCTCCTCCAACATTTAATTATTGGAACAATCAGCTACCATATGACCAGAAAAATGCCCCCCCTCCAAATCAAATTCCACCCTCTTATCAGGATCCCAATGCATGGTTATCTATGCCCTAACAATAGAATCACTATGGGAAATGGAACCCATATGGGAGAGGCCCTCAACAAAAACTCATTTATCAAAGCCATCACCAACCGAACCTCTATCAACAACAGTTCCAACCCCCGTACTAGCAGCAACAACTGAAATTGCCTCCCAATAACTCACCAAACAATCCTCCCTTACGAACTTAGATGCATGTGCAACCTAACCCAAACCCAAATAATAAGGTCGTTCAGAAAATAGACATACATAATGTGCCAGCCTTATCTATTACTCATATGCCTTGTGATGAAATAAAATTAAGATCAGGGAGAATAGTTGAGCCAATAGTTGAAGATGCTCCATCTTCAGAATCAGATAAGGAATCAGGGGAGAGACCATCTGATGATACAAAAGAAATTAAACAACCCATTATAGAATCAACAAACCCACCATTCCCTAAAATATTGAAAATTACCAAGCCTGTGGAATTACCATCTTTCAATCTCCTTAAAGAATTGCAAAATATGCACGTTAATATTCTACTACTGCAAGCAATAAGGGATGTCCCTATTTATGCCAAGACTGTGAGGGACCTCTGTATCAGAAAACCTAGACAAAAACCCAAAGATCCCCTCACAGTGCATGCAGTGGGGGATTTGTCTAAGCTGATGTTAGGCAAAACTCCACCTATTAAATATGGTGACCCAGGAAACCCTACAGTCACTGTTAAAATTGGACAGACATCTATTCCACATGTACTAGTTGATTTAGGGGCAAGAATTAACATCATGCCAATAGAAACTACGCAGTTGTTGCAACTCAAAACACAAATCTGACCTACTCCTACTATTCTAGAATTAGCTGATCACTCTACCATCAGACCAGAAGGAGTAATCAATGATTTAGTCGTTTCAGTGTACTCATGGGAGTATCCTGTTGATTTTGTCATTTTGCAACCCAAATCCCATCTGGGAGGCCATCCTCTAATTTTGGGACGACCATGGTTATCTACAACTGATGCTTTCATTGGTTGCAGATCTAGTTCCATCACCATCTTGGATGGTTATGATACAAAAAAACTTACCCTGTATCCTCATGCTACACCCAGTGCATAACCTAAAAATTATCTATGGATGGACACTAAGGAATGAAGTTCTCTGCCTATGCTAACTATAGGAAAGGCCCTGAGTTTCAAAGACGAGACGGAGGATGAGTTAATCAACTTATTTATTTTTGACCCCTCTGCTGTTACATATAACACGCACCACCGGTTGATCAAAGTCTTTGACCCTATGGCCTAGAAAGAAATGAACTCGAAAATGTTCTCAGAACTGTTGACAATCAAATTGATTCAGTTGTAACAACAACCACTGTAATAGTGAACATTGTAATAGTAGATGAAGAAACAACAACAGATGAATTATTTCCTAGAGTCAATTCTAAGAGCGTCGATGTGGAAGTTGAACCTGGAAAAACCTTGAACATCATTCCCTATCTCTCCACTGTTGAAACTCATCGATTGATGAAATTACTGACTGTACATAAAGAAGCATTTTCCTGGGATTACATGGATATGAAAGACATTCCCTCTGAACTATGCACCCACCATATATACATAAAAGAAGAGTGTCGACCCATTTTCCAACCGCAAAGGAGGATGAACCCAAACCTTAAAGAAATTGTTAAGGAAGAACTTCAGAAACTTCTCAATGTCGGATTCATCTATCCTATATCATATAGTGAGTGGGTATCACCGTTGGTTATTGTGCCTAAAAATAATGGTAAGTGGAGAGTGTGTGTGGACTATAGAGCCCTGAGTAAGGCCATGCAAAAGGATCATTTCCCTCTGCCATTTATTGATCAGGTTTTAGATAACTTAGCCGGAAAAAAAATATTTTTCTTTCCTAGATGGATTTAGTGGCTATAACTAGATACAAATTGCCCCACAAGACCAAGATAAGACAACCTTTACCAGCCCTTGGGGTACATTTTACTACAAGGTTCTCCCATTTGGCTTGTGTAATGCACCAGCCACTTTCCAGAGAGCTGTGATTGGTATTTTCTCTGATATGGTGAATGATTGTATTGAAATATTCATGGATGACTTTACACCTTATGGTACTGATTTCGAAGATGATTTGTCTAATCTGGAAAAAGTGATCAAAAGATGTAGATAGTCTCATCTTTCTTTAAGTACAGAAAAGTCCCATATAATGATGCGTGAAGGGGTAGTGTTGGGACACTTCATCTCTTATGCAGGGATTCAGGTAGATCTAGCCAAAATCCAGGTAATTTTGGACATTCCAACTCCATCAACTCAGAAAGAGGTAAGAATTTTTTTAGGGCACATTGGGTATTACATGAGATTCATTAAAAATTTCTCTAAACTTGCCACTCCATTTTTTTTTCTACTAACAAAAGATGTTGACTTTCATTGGACTGACAACTATGAATTGTCTTTTGCAGATCTTAAACTGAAATTGTCCACAACTCCCATATTGAGAGGGCCCAATTGGGCTCTACCTTTTCACATTTCTTTAGATGCCTCAGACACTGCAATTGGTGCAGTACTAGGGAAACCAGAGGAAAAATAACCCTACACTATCTACTATATCAGCAAGAACATGGCTCCTGTTGAGTTAAATTACACATTTACTGAAAGAGAATTCTTGGCAGTAGTTTATGCAATCAATAAATTCAGGCATTATGTAACTGGTTATCCCACTTTTATTCATATTGATCATACAACCATTAAATATCTAATGAATAAAGCTATTACTAATGCCCGAGTGATGAGATGGTTGTTACTACTGCAAGAATTTGACATCATTATAGTGGATAGACCAGGAAAAGAAAATGTGGTTGCTGATTTTATCTCAAGATTACATATAAATGATGATAATTCACCTGTAGATGATTCCTTTCCCGATGAACATTTGTTTATAGTATCTTCTCACTCACCTTGGTATGTAGACAATGCTAATTATTTGGTTGCAGGGAAGGTACCTCCACATCTATCTCCTCGAGAAATAAGGAAGATTATTCAAAAGAGTGCTAGGTATAGATGGATAGGAGGATACCTCTTATACACAGACCTGGACCAAGAAATCAGTAGATGTGTGAGGGATGATGAAGTTTATGATCTGCTGAAAGCTTGCCATGATGGCCCTTGTGGGGGTCATTTTGCTGATAAAGGACAAGGCATAAATTTTTAAGGATGGGCTATTTTTGGCCCAACATATTTCAAGATGCCAAGAAGTATGTCCAAGCTTGTGACAGTTGCCAACGCATGGGTCAAAAAACTCACAGGGATGAGATGCCTCTCCAATATCAGGTAGTGTTAGAGCATTTTGAGAGATGGACCATGGATTTTGTAGGACCCATTCACCCACCTTCCAATAAAAAATTCTATATATTGGTATGTACAGATTACATGACCAAGTGGGTGGAGGCAAAATCACTTATCAGTGCCTCAGAAGAATTTGTCTTAGCATTCTTGTTTGAATATATATTTGTTAGGTTTGGTGTTCCCAGAGAATTGGTAACTGATGGAGGACCCCCTTTCACATCACATAAATTTGAAGCTCTACTCAGTAAATATCATGTTTTACATAGAATAGCTTCTCCATACCATGCACAAGGCAATGGCCAAGTGGAAAGCACCAACAAACTTATCGAAGCCATTCTTACTAAAATAGTGAGAGAAAATCGTAGGTATTGGTATGATAGACTACATGAAGCTCTATGGGCTTACCGAACTACTTGGAGGAGCACAACTGGTTTTTCTCCTTACGAGTTGGTATATGGAAAAATCCCTATTTTTCCCATTGAATTAGAAATCAAAACCTTAAGAACTGCATCAACAATCAACCTCGACTTGACTATGGCACAGAAAGCCAGACTACAGCAGCTCAACGAGCTTGATGAAAAGCGTTTGGATGCCATCCATCAAACCACAGTGATTCAACAACAAAGAACAAAATGGCATGATCGAGTCATCAAGAAGAAATTATTCCAGAAAGGAGATTGGGCTCTGTTTTATGATTCACGCTTTAAGGAATTTCAAGGTAAGCTGCGTACACGATGGCTAGGGCCTTACGAGGTAGACACCCTTTTTCCCAATGGGACAGTCTGGTTGATTACTATTGATGGATCCAATACACACTTACATGCAAATGGTCATCACTTGCGTCTGTATCAGCATCCACTGTCCAAGGCAGAATTCAAAACTAGATGTACAGTTGATACAGGTTATCAATTCTTAAATGGAACAGAGTTAGCTCCTTCCCCTTCTAAACTTTAGGACTTCTTTTTCTCAGACCTTGTATATAAATAACCTCAACAAAATTCGCATTTCTCTATTTTTAGTTGAAATTTCTCTATTTTATTTACTATGCTAATAAGATTTGAAAGGTATCAGGTGGTTATGTGTGTAGTTGGATTGATGAACAACAAGGTGGAGTAGCACATAACGAGTCAAACGATTGGTTCATGGAAGTTGAAAAACTTCCTAGAAACTAAGTAATGTAGCGATCGACCGATTTTCATGCTATTACAACTTCTTCTGATAAATTGGCCAATTTCCATGCTGTTACACCTTCTTCCAATAAATTGGCCGATTTCCATGCTGTTACACCTTCTTCCGATAAATTGGCCGATTTCCATGTTGTTACACCTACCTCCGCCATTTTTTCTGAAGAAATTGTTGATACACTAATTGTCGTTATTCTTTCTTGCCACTTCACTCTTTGTTTTTTTTCGCAATTTTGCCAATGTTGTTGCTCCATACCTCCAATCTTTCCATGCCACAGCACCACTGATTAGACAATACTGATGCTCTCTATCCGAAAGTGTTGCTTCATAATGACTTGACTTCACATCCGATGATTTTCAGTTGGCTAACTACAGTAAGGACTTTGTTTCTACTTTAGTTGTCATTTCTCTCGCGATCCTTCATCATGTCAGTTGTTCCACGCAACTTAGATGGCGGTTGGATAGTGCGGTTAACTCCGACAGGTTGTTATGTGCGGTAAGATATGAGGTACGTGATTAATCCTACGTGTTAAAGTAATGACGATATAAAATAATGATTTCCTATTTACTAACCGGTTGTCATAAATCGATGCACCTGGAGCCAATCTGCTTAGTTGGGGGGGAAACATAAATCTAGTCATCCATTCCAAATTTTATACACACCTCCACCACCTTTCCGCCCACACTTCTTTTAACTGAGACAATGTATTCTTTCTGCAAACCACGTTCGAGCTTGTTGCATCTCTGATTTAGGTGATAGTTTCTCCTCCTACGTGCCTGTTAGACTCTCAAGCAACATCATGGGAGGATCATCTGTGAGATATGAACCCAAAAATCTGGACAGTTTGTTGCTACACCCAGAGGCCTACCAAATATTTCTCCAGGCCAGCTGGATATCGTATTTTAAAAATTTGAAGGGGTTTAATGAGGATGAGGTATTGGATTTTAGTCAAAATATTACTGAAGGATATTCCATGGTGAATGGCGTAAGGATTCCAGTATCAGAAGAAAGAATTGCTACTGTAACAGGGTTTCCAAGAATAGGAGACCAATGGTTTAACAGAAAAACACATCTTCCGGATGCACAGAAGGGGTTCCTCATCAACACTGAGAAAGTTCAGACCAAAGGCAGCGGTGTAGATGTCAATTCCTTACTAGAGCCATGGGGGAAAGTCGCAAAATTTCTTAAAAGGTACATTACCTGCAAAGGCCGATACCAAGTTGTTTATTTTTCCGATTTCATCTTATTATCACATCTACGACATCATAAATTCATAAACATTCCTTATTTTCTCCTCCATTCATTGCATAACATGGCTCATTTTTTTAAAAAATCCAAGAACCCTAAGAACTGTGTTTCTAATCACAGACTCATCGGCCTATTAATTCGCAGTGGTTTGGGCATTTCCAATAACCCATCACCTACTGTAGCAGACCAGGCACTAGTGCTTGAAAACACATCCCATGGACCTCTTCCTGAGCTTTTTCCCTCAGCTGCAACAATAGTCCAAACCCCTACTGTCGTTGTCCATACGACGACTCAGAAAAGCAACTGCATAACCTGAAGCCATCCTGGCACCAGCCAGACAAGCCTCGAAAAAATTGTATTGCAACAACCTGTAGCTATGGTTGAAAAAACAGATGAACAACCAACCACTCAATCAAAACCTGTGTCACAACACTTGGCCGCAACACCTATCATTGAAAACCTACCCCCTGCCTCTGACAAGAAAACCCCTACTCCTAACTCTGCATTACCTAAAAAGAAAGCAAGGTTATCACGGTCCATTGTAACATCAAGTTCGCTTACCTCCTTTGTTGTTGCACCGACATTCACACAGAACCCTCATATTGATGCAACAACTGATCAAGCACCTACTATCATTACCAGTGCATTTTCCCAGAAAAGAAAATGTCCATTCAAGGGAAAACCTCAGAGAGCCCTTGACCAAATTGGATCAATAGAAAATCAAATCCCTCTGGATACTGTGACAGAGAATTCTACAGAGGTACAAATACCAAGTTTTACTTTATGCACAAAACTTCAGGAAACTATTTTCTCCTTTCAAAATGAATGTACTCAATTTGCAGTAGAATCATTGGTTCTGTCTGATGATTCTGAGCATCACACATCCATTGAATATGTACAAATCATCGTAGACCCCAGTATAACAAAATATCCTCCTTGTGTGATTGAGGAAGAACGCCCCATTCCTCCTCCAGCAACAAAGAAGAAAACCCCTGCTTTCGTTTCTATTTTACCCAGGAGAAGAACCAGGTCCACCAGGTCTACCGAAGCTGCAATCAGATGGAAAGATGTGGAGTAGGCTATTCCTATTCTTCGTCCACTATCCTCTATGGTTGATGCAGGGTCGGTTCCACAAGAACCAACTGTCCATGTCAAGACTGTTCCACAAGAACTAGTCCTGATAGACACAACTGTTACATAAGAGCCAGTTGTCCAGGTCGATACTGTTACACTAGAACCAACCACTCCACATAGGATTGTCCCACCAGAGCTAGTAATACCAGAACAACGGTCCATGTTGAGACTGTTCCACAAGAAACAGTCATGACAGACACAACTGTTACACAAGAACCAACTGTCCATGTCGAGATTGTTCCACAAGAACCAGTCCTGCCCAACACAACTGTTACACAAGAACCAACTACACAACATGTTGAGGATGTGCCACTTGCCCAATTGTTTGCCCAAATAGAGAAAAAGATCAAGCATACAGAAAATTCCAGAATCGTTGCACTAATAACAGAGAATGATAACCTCAAAGAGGAGTTAAATACCTTGAAACAAGAGGTAGAGGCTGCTCGATAGAAGAATCTAGAAGGGATAACCTTGGACATCCTAGCACTGACAAAAACTGTTATGGACAGAAACAAAGAACTCATGTGCTTTGAGTGTGGAAACATTTACTTTGAGGCAGGATATGAGGTAGTCAAAGTTCCAGTCGCTAAAGGACCAGCAACTGTCTCAGTCAAGACTGAACATGAACTTACTGCTACACAAAAACTAGTAAAAAGGGTTCTAGTTGCTAAAGGACCAGCAACTGTCTCAGTCAAGACTGAACATGAACTTATTGCTACACAAAAATCAGTAAAACAGAGGAGATATCAACGTCATAAAATAGTTGTTGGTATACCAGAATCTTGCAAACAAGAACCTCCATTTCCTTCACGAGTTGTTACTTGAGCTACTCAAACTGATTCTGTTCTCAGAGATAAAGAAACTTAGATAGATCGTTGATGCAACAGATTTTTTGTTGGACACAACATTTTTCAATACTGGCACTTAACAATTTCTCTTAGCAATTTTTTACGAGAGGAGACAATTATCTACTTCAGCTACAAAGTAAGGTTTGAATGTGTTTTTCATGAGGACATGCAATGTCTTCAATTGGGGGGCATGTTAGGACCCATAAATGTCCCCTTTTCACTACATCTTTTGCCCATTCAACCTTCTCATTCCTAAGCCAAATGACTATTATAATGAGTACTAAGACCCTTTTTCCCAAGGTATGAACTATTCATCTCGCTTTTATATTTTCATTTACTTAGCATGTTTGATTGGTAACGTTCACATATTTTACCCATGAAATGATTTAAATAATGATCAAACTGCTTAGAGCAGCCCACTTCGAGAAACTCGCTACTGCTATAGCTATGCACCAATCTTGGAAGCTGTTACATGATTGCTGCAACAGATGCCACCAATCCTGGAAGCTGTTACACGATTACTGCAACAAAATCTCGTCAATCCTGGAAGCTGTTACATGACTGCTACAATGGATGCCACTAATCTTGGAAGTTGTTACACGATTACTGCAACAGCATCCCGTCAATCCTGGAAGCTGTTACAACAGATGCCACCAGTCCTGTTGTTATATGACTGCTGCAACACCTGTTGATTAGATATGATGGCTCACAATGTTGATCAAGGAGAGTTCTAGATTTTGTATTAATGATATCTAATGAACAACTTGAGAATTAGGGATTCTCAATACTGTTCTATTTTTGAACACTGAATGACTCTGACTTTAAATAGCAGAGATTTTGTAATGAAAAGGAGTTTTTTTTACTAGAGAAAGAAAAGTAACGCTTATTGTACATAGACATTTTTGGAAATTGATTGAAAGAGTGGATTGAATTTCTTTAGTAGTCTGTAACCCATTTCTTTGAGCGGATTCAGTGAGAAGGAAAGGGCCCACCTTCCTCATCGATTCCCCTCTGTTTTGAATTCTAGATTAGCTATTTTAAATGCGAATGATTTAACCGTTAGATATTTCTAGAATACAACTATTGTTACAGTTTATTTCCTTCTTATTAAATGCACATAAACTTGTCTCATGAGAATTAGAAGTCGATTGTTGAACATTGCTAGAGAACTGCTTTCCCTTTTTCTGCATTAGGTTAAAATCTTGTTTCCAAGAAATAAAAGTGTGAAGTACCTTCTTGCAATAAGTACATTTCCTTTCTGCAATTAGTATAGAATTTCTTCCTGCAAAAGTAAATTAGAAAGTTAGATTAGGGTAGGCAATCCAGGGTTTTTATATATTCATCATTTTAGATTGCAATTATGATTTCAAATCTGTAGAAATCCAGTTGTATCAGCACAACTGTGTTAGTGATAGTGTTTGCATGTTTTTCTTTTTTAAAACTTCCCTACTACAATTAGATTAGAGATGCTTTCATAATCTAGCATAGACTGTGCACAATTATCTTGAAATAATAGACTTCCCTGGGTTGACAATTTATATTGAACACTTTGATTTTCTATTCAATTAGACAATTAAAGTGCCCAACAGAATTTGAAAATGATGTCTATATCCTACCTTTCCACCCTGATCTTACTCTTCATCATGTCGGGGTTGCCATGGGATTGTTTCTGTAGCTTGATCTCTTCTCGTAGTGTCGGTAGTCCTCCATGTACCTCTTGATCGGTTTCCTATCTAGTGCCCTGCTGGTGCATAAATGTGTTGATGCACACACCCTTGCCTTGATGACTTTTGTGTCTCTATATGATGTAGATGGTGATATACAACAACTGTAGGAATTTGTTCTTTTTTCTTCAAATTTGAAACACGTTGTGCCTTTGAGTCAATGACCTCTTTAGCTTCTTGATTATGTACTTCTTGTAGTTTTTCCTCATCTCCTTCCATGGACGTTGGCTCTGATTCAACTTCAGACTCGGTAATAACTTCTTTGCTAGCTTCCATGGGCCCATATTTCTTACTGAGAGACACATCCTGCAATGTGATTTTATTTTTCTTGTACCACAACTTCAAAAACTTCTTTTTCACATTAATATTGATGGTACCCACTGATTCTATCCAAGGATATCCCAAAACAATATCCACTTCATCCATATCCATAGCATAAAAATATGAATGCAACACATATTTATCCATGGTAATCTTCAAATATTTAAAAATTTGAACATTTTCACCCTCAACTTGTGTGCTTTAAATATTCTCTATTGGAACTTGCAATCTATTAACCAACTGAACATTGATAAAATTATGCATGCAACTAGGGTTGATATAAACAATGATATTTTCTTTATCAATACAACCATGAACCTGTAATATGGATTTGTCACATGAAAATAAACTCTTGGTTCTCTCTGTATCCTTGTTTTTTTCCATGAGACCACTTGTCTAACAATATTTTTTCAAATTCTCCATTGGAGAGTGACATTATCTCCTTATAATCAAGCGATTTCCACCAAATGGCAGTATCACCTTGCAATTTGAGATCTACCCAATGGGGCCAATTCTCTTCCCATGCTAACTTTATTTCTTTAATGAATGATTCAATACTAGGGACATCACATTTCCCTATAAAATACATCTTTCTATGAAAACCCCCCCAAAATAGAACAATAAGTTACAACAAAAAATCGCTGCTTTTTCCGAAAAAACCCTGAAAAACTGTTGAATTTAAAATGCTCATGACTTTACTTCCCGAACTCCATTTCGGCTGATTTGTTTTTGAAATTGGGTATTTTTCTGAGAGGAATTCAAATACCCAATTTGTTTTTCCAAATTCAGTTAGTAAATCTTCATATATGAACCTGAAGTGTGCCTCCCTCTTTTTCTTCCATAGAAAAAATTCTACAAAAAGAGAAAAAAAGTCTTCCCTTCTTTGGCCAAGGAAAGTGCTCTGATACCAATTGTTAAGTAACTATACCAGATCTAAAAATATACTTCAATAAGACCAATAATAAACCATAAACCATTCACCATAAAATGAACACAATAATATAGAGAAAACCCTTGAGGTAGGGTAACACCATATATTATTCCTTAAGGAAGGAATGCACTCCTCAAGCAACACTTTCTTGTTACAACGACAATATTCTTCACTATGTTTCATTACATTGCTTACACTTCTTTATATAGCTCTCCCTATATCCTAGGAACCTTCTAGAGAGCCTTCTCACATTTATTACATCCAACTACCTTAGTGGGCCTTTATTAATATAGTGGACCTAGTCCACCTTACATTGAATCACCACATTCTCATATATTAAATGACTTCCACTAATAACACATAACTACATTCCCATTGGTTACCTCCCTAGGTACCCCATATTAACTCCCTAGGTATACTACATCAAACCTACAAAGTTGATCAAAGGGAAGGGACTTGCAAAGCTGATGGCACAGTCAAATTGTGAGCTCTTGGGAATAAATTTCATTGTTGATTTATCAACATATTTAGAAAAATAAAAGTTCCCTCAGGTATCTCAAAAATTCCTTAAATCCCCATGGTATGCTGATATTATTTGTGTGTTGAGAAATTTGCAGGGTCATCCTAAATTGAGAAAAACCAAGGCCAGGTTTTTGAAGCTAAAAACAACAAATTTTTGTATTCTAAATCAATATTTGTAATGGAAGGATCCATGTGGAATATTTTTGAGTTGTTTGTTGGAGGAAGACGTATAAAAAGCATCAGATAGTTTCATAAAGGTGATTGTAGAGGGCACCATTATTGGAAAAATATTGTGCACAAGATATTGACGACAGGGTTCTATTGGCCCAACATTTTTTCGAATGTTTACAAGGAAGTTTCAAGCTGTCATGAATGCCAAATTTTTTATGGGAAGAGAAAATTGCATCCTTTGCCTTTGAAACCTATCTCGGTTGAAGCACCTTTTAGACAATGGGGCTTTGATTTCATAGGAGAAATTCATCCACAGTCCTCAGCTCAACATAGGTGGATATTGACATCCACATACTACTTCACCAAGTGGATTGAAGCAGTCCCCACAAGGCAAGCCACAGATATTGTTATCATTCAGTTTTTGGAAAACAATATTTTGTCTAGATTTGGTTGTCCAATTAAAATCATTATTGACAATGCAGGAACATTCAAGTCCAAAAAGATGGAAAAATTTTGCAATGATTACAATACAACTCTTGGCCATTCCATAGCTTATTACCCCCAGGTTAATGTGTTAGCTGAGCCATCCAATAAAAGTTTGATCAAAATTATCAAAAAACTGTTGCAAGATAACAAAAAGGCTTGTTACAAGAAGCTTATCCATGCATTATGGGCTGACAGAATCACTACAAAAAGGTCTATTGCCACTTCACCTTTCTAGATTGTGTATGGAACAAAGGTAGTATTTCCTACTTCATTAGGATTGTCAGTGATGATATTGCTACAGGAGAAAGATTTTGAACCAGATGCCACTCAAAGGAGGAAAAATGAACTAATCAATGGTCAACAAACAAAAGAGAAAGCCTTCAAAAACTCTCAACTACACCAAAACAGGATTAAAAAGAATTTTGACAGACATACTAAGGAATATGATTTCAAAGTGGGGGATTTGGTGTTGAAATGGGATGTCAGGAATGAGTACAGAGGAAAGCATGGAAAATTTGACCATCTGTGGCTGGGACCTTTCAAAATTGTGGCATACCATGGAAATAATTCCTATCTACTACAGGAACATAATGGAGATCTCGTTGGTGGGGGACCTGTGAATGGAATGTTTCTCAAGCATTATCTCGCTTAAATAAGTTTTCACCTATTCCATTTCATTGTATATAACCATTTTAGTTTTTTCAGATTGAATCAATTGAAATCAAAACAGCAGAAATTGAAGCCTGAAGCAAAGGCCCCAAGTTTATGCTAAGTATAATTTGAGTTATATGAACGAAGTTTCGTGAAATAAATGTTGATCGATTTAGTTGCATGAGTGAAATAAATCTCAATGGATGGGCACTTGGTCTGCCATTCTTTGCTACCTCGCTGGGAGGATAGAATCCCCAGTTGGAGCCCATGTTAGTCACCATTAAATTATATATATATATATTTTTTGTTGTTGTGTGAAATCAAGATTTTATAATCTAGCGAGACGATAAACTAGTTTGGAAGCCTGATAAGCTAGGAAATGTGATAAATATGGTAGGGAGAAAATAAATATGGAAGGAGCACAAAGTTGATCAGGCTCAATGCATTGCAGATCGTGAGTTCTCAAGGTCAAAGATCGAGAATAATTTTAGGGGTAGAAGTTGCGCGGGGGTTGATTTTGGACAGCGGTCCCAAAATTTAAACCATGGTTTTCGTTTGGGGTTATGTGGCATCACCAGGTGCATTTTGGGATGAAAAGCAGGTTGCCTCAAACCACTTTCTCATGTCCCCAAAAAGTGGAAAAGTCTAAAAGGGCATTTTTTCGTTTATTTTATTTTATTTTGAATGTTGGACCATTAAAACCTTGGCGCGACCACCATCTTTCAACTACAACTCAATAGTACACCAAATGCATGCCATTTCTGCTCATTTCCAAGTATTTTTCAGCACAACCATAGATCCCATGATAACCTTAGTAACAGAACAAGATCCTTTGGAAAATGAAGAATCCCTAATTGACCGAGATTTAGATATTTTTTATACTGAAATCACTATTTCGCCTATCTTTGTGTCCAGGAGAAACCTGTCCGATAAGGTAGGAAGATGTATACCATTCCTTGAAGTATCTCAGGCCACCATAGTCCCATATGTTGTCGAAATGTCTTTCCAATTTCCCGAATTTATAGGTTGGTGCGCCAAAAAATATTCCCATGAAAAAAGAGTCATCCTGAATAAGCGAGGGTCCAAGGTCTTGTGTAGAATAGAGAGTCTGTCAATTTGAGAGTCCCTTGGTATACCAGAGTATTTTGCACAATTTATTAACCTTTCAATGAAGATAATTTGATTAGAGTATATAGAGAATGTCCATCAGAGGTCCGAGATCTATTTTTACAGACAATTATCAAACCTGAACATTTTTCAGAGGGTCTGTCTTTGCCAATGAATGTGAATATAATGGTTATTGAAGTCCAATGGGTTCGCTCCCTATTGAGCCAAGTTTTAGGTCTAGAGAATGAAAAATATGTGGTTGAAGTAATGCTTGGTTTCCTTCTGAACTTTTTTAAGTCAGAGTTTGTTTTGTCAGTCTGTATCAGTTTTGATCAGTGCCTAGCTGATAATATCCATAAATATCTAGTGAATTTCATTCTCTGAGACATTTCATATACTACACCTATCTGTTGAGAATTTTCCTAGAAACCAACAAGAGAGAATTTTCTGAAGCAACATTTGTGTCAACTGAATGTAAAAGGATTACATTACTTATATTCATCATCAAAGTCATGTCCAAAGTTTACAGTTTGATTTTCAATACCAACCTACCTAGAGTTTTGGATGACATGAGGAGTTATCTACAACCAAATCCAGAGAATAGAGTGGGGGATTGGGTATTATTCATGCACTCAATGGTAATATGGGTTTATGGTTGCCATGAATCCCCTTACCTATTGCCTATTTTTCTGACCCTTAGAATATTTTCCCTTGAATTCATCATGCAGAGAGTTATATCTGAGATAGAGAATTTCCTGAAGTTTCACAAAGCCTCCAAGCTCAATTTTTGTTTTATCATTGGCCCCTTCATTGTCAAAACCAGATCATGCTTATCTCAGGTTCAAGCAAATCTCAAAGAGTTTGGTTTTGCACTGTTGTACAGGATAAGTCAACTGAGAGGGGGGGAGGGTGAATCAGTTGTATAAAATTTCTTTCATTTGATAAGAAGATTACTTATTAATCAATAAATCATGCCTTTAACATTTAACTTGCAGTAATACATTTAACCAATAAATATACAATCACATATATGAAACAGTGACACGGTGATTTTTCAAGAGGAAACCCAAAAAGGGAAAAACCTCTTCTTCTTATGAATGAAAGGTAAGCTCCAACTCCTCTTTACATTATTATTTTATCTGAGATACAACCCAGATGAGGCTACTACCTCTGTTTCTTCAGCACCTACTGAATGGAAGCTACAACTCCCATATGTACAAGCACCAACTTGTACATGAGACTTTTACAATCTCCCCTTGCTCCTCCCTACCATCCTAGAATCCTTCTCTGTCACTAAGAACTTGCAAACCAACTCTTTATATTCTCTAGAAAAGGATTCATCATTCAAGTTCTCTCTATTTATATAATCATATCAAAATCCATTCTTCTCCCCTTGATCTCTGCTATATCTTCATCATTTATTCTCACTGACCCTGTATGATTTTATTTCGGTTTTATATTCATTTACAGAAATGAATTTTACCTTAGAGCTACGGCTGTACCATTAATTCCATATGCACCAATATTCATCTCACCAAATTTCACTTATTTTCTACCCTGTACATTCATAGCGTACACTTGAACCCTCAGGCTTCGAAGATTCAGTTACAATAACTGAATAACTACCTTACAATGATTATTATTGGTCAAGGCCTCAAGAAGAATAGTATCCACATGATCAGTTTAAATATTTAATCAGTAACGTTCGATGATCATACATTTGTTTTGTCTCAGCATAGAATAACCCTCGAGTGCTTCGACAAGACACTTGTTCTTAAACCATATGCCCATTGGCTATGACCACGGGCTTAACTAAAATTCGTTTCACATTTCGACATTTTGGCATTTCACATTTCGACATTTCGGCATTCCTGTGATGAGGAGTCTCGACACTCCAAGTCACAATCCCCAAAATGGAGCCAGATCAATGGTCCACAAAACTTCACACTTTGATCCCTTCTTTTCTTAATCGAACGACTGACGGGATTTCGGTGTTTTTCCCTTCGAGTCATCGTGACTCCAACATTATAAAATTCATGATCACAAAATCTCCGAAGTGATCGGATGGTTCACATAACCCACTGAGATGGACGTTTAATGGGATTTCAGAGTTTTTCCTTTTGGGTTTTCGAGACTCACAATAGTCCCTTTCAGCATTTCGGAGTTCGAGACTTCGTGATGGTGGATTTTCTTCTTTCTATGTAAAACCCCGAAATAGAAAGTTCTGATGTGACGTAAACTTGTTGATGTCACACGTGGATTGACATGTGCTGAATAACTGCCACGTGTCACTCTGATTCGTGACTTACATGTGCCTGAAATGTTGAATCATATTGACACTTGTCATTGCCTGATTGTGCCACATGTCCTTAGCTGGTGTGGTTTGCTAACGTGGTTTGTTGATGTGTCTGTTTCGGGATTTCGAGGTTCTCTACTTAAAAGGTTAAAGTTCCTTTGATCTTTGATTTCTCGGTCTGCGAAACTCTAAAATGGAGTCTTTGACATGCTCTGATCTTTCACATTTCGCGATTTCATCATTCTTGTCATGAGTTTCCTTGACACCTCCAACTCCCGGTATCCGAAACTCCGAAATGGAGATTAAGTTGTGGTTTCGCATTTCAGTATGTTGAGAGACATGCTGATCTCCAAATTAGGAAGCACCGTGACTGTGAAAACTGATCCACGGTGCTTGTGAAAACTAACCAACAAACTCCCCCTTTGGCATTTTAAAGTTTGACATTAATGACAAAACCAAGCCCTGTGCAAACTGTGCAAACTACCCTACTGTGTAAACTACCCTATGCAAACTGCAAGCCCTGCCAACAAACTCCCCCTTTGGCATTGATGGAAAACTTTAAATCTCATCTCCCCCTTTTGACATATATGGAAAAGGAATCAACCATACTCCCCCTGAGCAAAGAAAATCACTTTCAAAGATGTATCATTTCAACAACAACTCCCCATATCAATAATAGTTAATAAACCTGTGCAGTCTGATTTTATAATGAAGCCCGTGCAATTTTTTAGAATGAAGTGAAATTACAGAGGGTTAACCCCCAACTGATCCCTGAGACTTTCAAATTGCATTTTAGATAAAGGTTTAGTAAACACATTTGCAATCTGATCCTTTGTGCCAACATATTCCACTTTAATAACTTTAGACATAACCTGCTCTCTTAGAAAATGAAATTTAATGGGAATGTGCTTTGTTTTGGAATGCATAACAGGATTTTTAGAAATACTAATTGCATTGGTATTATCAAAGAAGATAGGTATAGGTTCATTATAATGAATATGTATATCTTCCAGCATCTATTTCATCCATAGAACCTAAGTGCAACAAGTTGCAGCTGCAATGTATTCTGCTTCAGCAGTAGACAGAGACACTGCTGATTGTTTTTTACTTGACCAGCTTACAAGACATCTACCAATAAAAAATGTTGCTCCACTAGTAATCTTCCTTTCATCAACACAACCTGCCCAATCAGCATCAGTGAAAGCATATAAATCAAGATGATTACCTGTAGGATAACATAAACCATACTCTATTGTCCCCTTAAGATATCTGAAAATTCTTTTGAATGCAAGTAGATGAGAAGTTTTTGGTGAAGCCTGAAACCTTCCAACTTGACAAACTGCATGCATAATATCAGGTCTTGTAGCTGTAGCATAAAGAAGACTACCAATCATAGATCTGTATATTGTCTGATCAACATCTTTAGTATCATCAAACTTACTTAATTTACAACCAATAACCATTGGAGTGCCAACTGGTTTATAATATTCCATCTAAAATTTCTTAAGCATTTCATTGATATACTTGGTTTGAGAAATGGAAATACCTTTATCAGATTGAGTAATTTTCAAGCCTAAGAAAAAATTCATTTCTCCTAGCATGGACATCTCAAACTCTTTCTACATACTTTTAGCAAACTGTTTACTGAGCCTATTATCATCACTACCAAAAATGATATCATCTATATATATCTCAACAATGATTAGGCTATCATTTTCTTCTTTAATATATATATTACTATCAATGTTACCTTTCCTGAATCCTTGTTGCCTCAAGTAATTGTCAAGTCTAGAATACCAAGCCCTTGGTGCTTGCTTCAGTCCATACAATGCCTTTTTCAACCTGTAAACATATTGTTCTGCTTCTTGTACCTAAAAACCATTTGGTTGTTCCATATATACTTCTTCCTCTAAATCACCATTCAAAAATGCAGACTTTACATCCATTTGGTAAACTTTAATGTGTTTAGAACTGGCATAACCTAGAATCAGTCTAATGGATTCCATTCTTTCAATAGGAGCAAAAGTTTCTCCAAAATATATTCCTTCTACTTGTGCATACCCTTTACAAACCAATCTAGCCTTGTTTCTAGTTATTTTACCTGCTTCATCCATCTTATTTATGAAAACCCATTTATCCCCTATGACATTCTTATTCAAAGCTCTAGGAACCAATTCCCATGTCTTATTCTTTTCTATTTGACTAAGTTCTTAATTCATTTCTTTCATCCAGTACTCATCTTTAATTGCTTCTTAAATATTTTTGGGTTCAATCAGAGAAAGTAAAGATACATGTTCATTAGTTGAGGTGGATTCTTTCCTTTTGCTTCTTGTTCCAACACCTGCATTTATGTCACCAATTATCTGCTCTTCAGGGTGATTTTTATGTATTCTCTTGCTTGGAGTCTTTGATGGAGTCATGATTTTGGATGGAGTTATGCCCTGTGTCAAAGTAGGAATTAATTGTTCACTGTCAACAACCTTAGTTTCTTCTATTTCACTTACCTCATCATTCATTTTATGCTTGTCATCTATCTCATATATTTGATGATTCTTTTGTTTAGATTTAGACTTCAAAAATGAGGACTCATAAAATTTCACATCTATGGCTTCAACTATTTTGCTCAATCTGATGTTGTAACATTTATAATCTTTCCTTGAACATGAATACCCAACTAAAATACCTTCATCTGTTCTAGATTCCAACTTACCCAAATGCTTGTCAACTCTTTTGATATAACATTTACTGCCAAAAATTCTGAAATGTTTAACACTAGCTGGTCTATCTTTCCATAACTGATAGGGTGTCTTAAAATGATTGTTTCTCAGCAAGCTTCTATTTAAAAAGTGAACAACAGTAGGAATAGCTTGAGGCCATAGTATATTACTTAGTTTAGATTCATTGAGCATAGTTCTATCCATCTCTATAACAATCCTATTTTTTCTTTCAACCACTCCATTTTGTTGAGGTGTTTCAGTAACAAAAAAAGGTCTTCTTATCCCATTTTCATCACAGTATCTGTTGAATTCTTTAGACACAAATTCCCCTCCATTATCTAATCTTAAACATTTTATTTTCATGTCACATTTATTTTTAGTTGACTCCTTGAAGGTTTGAAAACAACTAAAAGTTTCAGATTTCTTTTTCAATAAAAACATCCATGTCATTCTAGTAAAGTCATCCACAAATAGTAGAAAATATATTTCTCCTTTTAACCATGCTATTCTCATAGGTCCACAGATATTAGCATGTACTATTTCCAATGGTTTAGTTGTTGAATGTTCTTTGGTTTTGAATTTAACTCTAGTTTTCTTACCATGTTGACATTGCTTGCAGACAAAACTTGAAAGATCCTTTATGGCAGGTAAATCTATTATTGCTTCCTTTTGATTCAACTGAATCAGATTTTCAAAGATAACGTGTCCAAGTCTTTTGTGCCACAACCAACTTTCATCTTCACTCCCAATATAACATTTTTCTTTTTCTTCATCTAGTATGTAAATGTTTCTTGAAGTTCTTGTGGCTATCCCAACTAGTTTATTTGATTTAATATCCCTGATTTGACATCCTTTTGAGTCAAAAATCATAAAGAGACCTTTATCACAGGTTTGAATTACACTCGATAAGTTATGTTCCATTTCCTCAACCAATAAGACATTTTCAGCCATGATTTTCTTGTTGTTTAGACATACAGTTCCTCTTCCAACTATCCTAGCTGATTGATCATTTCCAAAGGTGATTGTACCTTCTTTTCCTTCATCTAGTTCAACAAAGATTTTTTTTCTACCTGTCATATGCGTTGAACATCCACTATACACAACCCATTTTACTTTATGTTCTACTTGTAGAGCTATAGTGCATTTTTCAGTGTTCAAATTTTCACTTTTCTTTTTCCAATATTTGGTTTTCAGATCTGTGTAAGTGGGTTCATTAAATTTTTGAAAACTCATAGGACAATTTCTTGACACATGCCCAAAGTTGTTACACTTGTAACATTCAGTCTCATATCTTAAGGTGT
>ML780546.1:147453-164776 GCA_009831015.1 Picea engelmannii | reverse complement strand
TTCTTTTTCCAATATTTGGTTTTCAGATCTGTGTAAGTGGGTTCATTAAATTTTTGAAAACTCATAGGACAATTTCTTGACACATGCCCAAAGTTGTTACACTTGTAACATTCAGTCTCATATCTTAAGGTGTCAAATCTGTTGTAAGAGTAGTTTATATTATTTTGACTAGTTTTACCATGTCCTCTTCTATATTCAAAATTAGACCTTTCATGACTGTTATGTGCATTTATCTTTCTTGAAAAACTATTACAAAATGCAGCCTTATGTCCATACTTATAACAAAAGAAGCAGTGGCCTTCAAATCTATTTTGATGTTTTCCATAACTTCTTCTATGCACTGTTGAACCCTGATTTTCTTCTTGCCTTTCTGATTCCATCTTCTTGCTAGTATTTTTCCCATGATTATCCTATGTACCTGCTTTCTCAACACTTGAACTAGAACATCCATTAGTTATTGTATATTTATAACCAATTCCAGTCTTATCATATGTTGATCTTTGACTACTAATAATTTGAGCTAACACTTGAGAACTCTGATTCATGTTATTTTCTTGTACTTTCTTTCTTAATGAGACTACTTCAATTTTTAAACCTTCATTTTCCTTATCCTTTTCTGCAAGCATTTTAGTTAGAGCTTATACAGTCACTCTAGCCTCTTCTATTTTAAGTTTTAAGTCAACTACCATGATTTCAGTGCTATCAATCAAACCATTTGATTTCTGTAATTCAAATTCTAGATTCTCAATTTCTCTTTTAAAATGTTTGCATTCCCTTCTCACTTTTCTTAATTCACTTAAAGCACTTACCAGTTTAGCTTCTAGATCAACTTCACCTTCTTATTCTTCACTAGACTGATCATCCTATTTTTCCATAGCCATAAAAAGTTGTACATTTGAACTTTCATCACTCTCACCAGATTCTAAAATATCACTGTCATCTTTTATACACAGGCTTTTCTTTTTGTAAGTTTTTCTTGTAAAAAACTTCTTATGTCTATTCTTGAATTCCTTAGGTTTTCTATCACTATCTTATTCATTATTAGTATGCTTATTGTAAGTAAACTTAGATGCAAAATGTCTTATTCTTCCACAACCAAAGCATTTCAAAAGAATCTTACCTTTATACTTGCGAGTACCTCTTTTCAGATTTTTAACAAAATTTGCTTCTTCCACATCACCTTCTGACTCCCCGTGACTATTGATTTATGCTTCAACCTTTTTCTTATCTTTCTTTGCTACCTTGAAAGTTGCTTCTTTCTTGAAAGAATTCTGACCAGAGGTTCTCATCTCATATGCTGTTAGTATTCCATGTAATTCATCCATTTCTAAAGTATCAAGATCTGTTCTTTCTTCTAATGCAGATATTTTTGAATCAAATCTTGCAGGAAGTGATCTAAGTACCTTTTCCACAATAATATTATTATTAACTGTTTCTCCTATACCTCTCATGGTATTAACAACTTCATCAATACGAAGAAACTAGGTAGCTATATCTTCAGATTCTTCCATTTTCAGGCTTTCAAATTGACTTCTATATGAATGTAGCTTAGCACTCTTTACCTTAGTGTCTCCTTCATATACATTTTTCAATTTATCCCATATTTCTTTTTCTGATGCACAATGCATAACTTTAACAAATTCTGACCCTGCTAGACCTCCTAGTATTTCATACATAGCTTTGGAATTACTCTCATAGAGTCTATTACCTGTAGCATCTATTGGAATGGTTGTTGGGACTTTATATTCATTTAGTACAACCTTCCAGATATCTACTCCTTGAGTTTGTAAAAACAACTTCATATTGATACTCCAAAAAGCATAATTATGACCATCAAACAAAGGCAATCCATGTTTTGTAAATTCTGAATTCTTATCCATTATGAATGATCAAAAAATTCCAGTGGTTAAACTGATATTTTGAAGTAACCTGCTCTGATACCAATTGTTGTACATGATAAGTCAACTGAGAGGGGGGGGTGAATCAGTTGTATACAATTTCGTTCATTTTATAAGAAGATTACTTATCAATCAATAAATCATGCCTTTAACATTTAACTTGCAGTAATACATTTAACTAATAAATATACAATCACATAAATGAAACAGTGACACAATGATTTTTCATGAGGAAACCCAAAAAGGAAAAAACCTCTTCTTCTTATGAATGAAAGGTAAGCTCCAACTTCTCTTTACATTCTTATTTTATCTGAGATACAACCCAGATGAGGCTGTTACCTCTGTTTCTTCAACACCTACTGAATGGAAGCTACAACTCCCAGATGTACAAGCACCAACTTGTACAGGAGACTTTTACAGTCTCCCCTTTCTCCTCCCTACCACCCTGGAATCCTTCTCTATCACTAAGAACCTGCAAACCAACTCTTTATCTTCTCTGACAAAGGATTCACCATTCAAGTCCCCTTTGTTTATATAATCATATCAAAATCCATTCTTCTCCCCTTGATCTATGCTATATATTCATCATTTCTTCTCATTATCCCTATATGATTTTATTTCTGTTTTATATTAATTTACAGAAATGAATTTTACCTTAGAGCTACGACTGTACCATTAATTCCATATGCACCAATATTCATCTCACCAAATTTCACTTATTTTCTACCCTGTACATTCAGAGCGTACACTTGAACCCTCAGGCTTCGAACATTCAATTACAATAACTGAATAACTACCTTACAGTGATTATTATTGGTCAAGGCCTCAAGAAGAATAGTAGCCACATGATCAGTTTAAATATTTAACCATCACTATTCGATGATCATACATTTGTTTTGTCTCAACATAGAATTAACCTCGAGCACTTCAGCAAGACACTTGTGCTTAAACCATATGCCCATTGGCTATGACCACAGGCTTAACTAAAATGCGTTTCGCATTTCGGCATTTCGGCGTTTCGTATTTCGGCATTTCCACATTCCTGTGATGAGTATTCTTGACACTCCAAGTCGCAATCCCCAAAATGGAGCCAGATAAATGGTCCACAAAACTTCATACTCTGATCCCTTCTTTTCTTAATCGAATGACTGACGAGATTTCGACGTTTTTCCCTTCGAGTCATCGTGACTCCAACATTATAAAATTCATGATCACAAAATCTCCGAAGTGATCGGATGGTTCACATTATAACCCACTGAGATGGACGTTTGATGGGATTTCAGAGTTTTTCCTTTTGGGTTTTCGAGACTCACAATAGTCCCTTTCGACATTTCGGAGTTCTATACTTTGTGATGGTGGAATTTCTGCTTTCTATGTAAAACCCCAAAATAGAAAGTTTCGATGTGACATAAACCTGTTGATGTCACACGTGGATTGACACATGTTGAATAGCTTCCACGTGTCACTTTGATTCGTGACTTACATGTGCCTGAAATGTTGAATCATCTTGACACTTGTCATTTCCTGATTGTGCCATGTGTCCTTAGCTGGCATGGTTTGCTGACGTGGTTTGTTGATGTGTCTGTTTCAGGATTTCGAGGTTCACTACTTCAAAGGTTAAAGTTCCTTTGATCTTTGATTTCCCAGTTTGCGAAACTCCGAAATGGAGTCTTTGACATGCTCTGATCTTTCGCATTTCATGATTTCATCATTCTTGTCATGAGTGTCCTTGACACCTCCAACTCCTGGTATCTGAAACTCTGAAATGGAGATTAAGTCATGGTTTTGCATTTCAGTATGTCGAGAGACATGTTGATCTCCAAATTAGGAACCACCGTGCCTGTGAAAACTAATCCATGATGCCTGTGAAAACTGACCAACAAACTGTTGGACAACTGAGAGGGGGGGGGTGAATCAGTTGTTACCGTGCTTAAACAATTATGATTATTTTAAATTCTTTGCAGAGCACTTAATGACAATCACAATAATGCAGGGATGTAAGCAATAGAACATTCAAAATCATTGTCACATATGAAATATATAGAGACATATATTTCCTAAGGAAACCCATAAAGGGTAAAAATCTCTTCTTCTTTATATGATAAGTAATATTTACATTCTATACATTATCATAAATATGAGGTCCAACTCATTGTGAGGTTACAACCTCTGTATTGCAAGCAACAACTTGCTGAGAGCACCAACTCTCTGTTTTCTCTATCACCTACTAGAAGGAAGCACCAACTCCCCAGTTTCTCTAGCACCCACTAGAATAAGGCACCAACTCCCTAAATGTTCCATGTCCAACTGGATGGAAGCACCAACTTCCAATCACACAGGCACCAACCTATACAACAGAGAACAACAATTCTCCCTTGCACCACACTGCCACCTTGGTTTCTCTGACTACATCCAGATGGAAGTTACAACTCCCTGTGTTCAAGAACCCACTTGAACCTTTGAGGAAAATAGTCCTCCCTAGCGCCTCCCAACCACCCTAAAATATAAAGTTTGCTATATATAAATTTATCACAGTGACACAATATTTATCATTGGCTTACCAGGCTTATCACTATTCTGCTATGATTCTCTGTTCTCTTGTATCAGTGTCTCTCTGTCTGCATCTTCTTGCAATTTCTGATCTTCTGTTTTTCTCTACAAGAGAACCTCATCCTTCCTTTAGTGTCTCATTGTCTTGCTACACACATCCCTTGCGCTTTCTATGCTTCTGCATTTTCTGCTCTGTGCGCCATGTGCATTCAATGCACCATTCCTCTTCTCTGTATTTCAGCTGCTGCACACTCCTCCTTCTACACTCCTGAATCCCCCTCAACAACAACAACCTCTCTATATTCTTTGTTCACCATACTTTTGTCTCTACGCCCCTTGTGCATGCTCTCTCGCCATGCTTCTGCATGCTCTCCCCATGTCGAGTGCTCTGCCTGATCATCATTGCAACTCTTCAGCTTCTCTGGTAGTTAAACCCATGTGTCCATAATCATTGGGTGTTATGACAAGATTCCTTCGCCTCTCCAGCAGTCGAGACTCTTCATCTTCCCTGTTACAATCGAGCTCAACCTCTCTGTTGCAGTTACAGGCTTCAACACTCTTCCATCTGTCAATCGCATCTATGATCAGTCTTCATTCCACTGACAGATTCCTTGAGACTCTTCCACTTGTCTAGCAATCACACATAAGTCTCTTCAAGTCCTCTGGCAGAAACCATCAGTGGTTTCTAGCAGTTATAGTGCGAACCTTGAAATGGAGCCTAGCTATGCTAGCTCCTTCCACTCATGTGACCACCGGTGATGACCACCAACTACATAGACATTTCACCATTTCATCATTTAATCATTCGGCAATTCAACATTCGTGTGATCAAGTGTCTCGAAACTTCAAGTTGTGATCCCTGAAATGGAGCTTGGTAGCACTATCTCCTTCCTCCATCTTTTGCATATGTGACCACTGGCTGTGACCACAGCCTTATTTGAAACTGCATTTTGCAATTTCACATTTTGCAAATTTGTTGTAAGTCACTCTGACTCTTCTAACTCCCGATCCCCGAAATGGAGCCTTGCAACTTGCAAGCTCCTTCCTTCACCTACCCACAGTTGTGACTAGGCGTTTATCCATAAAATGCTTTCACGATTTCACATTTCGGCATTTCGGTACTCCTGTGGTGAAGTGTTTCGACACTTCAACTCTTAGTATCTGGAACTCCGAAATGGATTCAGATCAACGGTCTAGTATTTCGTCATTTCATATTTCGACTATTCGGCATTTCGACACTCCTGTGGTGAAGTCTTTCGACACTTCAACTCCCAATATTCGGAACTCCGAAATGGAGTCAGATCAACGGTCCTCTATTTCATCGTTTCGTATTTTGGCGATTCGACATTTCGACACTCCTGTGATGAAGTGTTTCAACACTTCAACTCCCGGTATCTGGAACTCTGGAATGGATTTATTTCTCGGTCTGTGAAACTCTTTGTTGGTGTGCCTATTTTGGGATTTCGGCGTTTCTCATTTTGCAAATTCGAGACTCCTGTGTTGAAGAGTCTTGACTCTTGACTTCAAAATCTCTCGGTATCTGAATCTCTGGTTGATGTGCCTGTTTTGGGATTTCGGGGTTCCAGATTTCACAACTCTGGGACTCCTGTGTTGAAGAGTCTTGACTCTTGAATTCTCAATCTCCCAGTATCCGAAACTCCGAAGTGGAGTCGGATCAACGTATTCTAGCATTTCACATTTCGCCATTTTGGAATTCTTGTCGTGAGTTGCTTCCTTGACTCCTCTAATGCCCAGTATCCGAAACTCTGAAATGGAGTTTACGCTTCTGATCTTTCCATGCCATTATCCCTACACTGTTGATCTTCCTTGCCTGCCTATTTTCCATCAAATGAACAAGCACACTCTTGCACTGCATGTGACTCTACGCTAATCCTCCTAAGCTTACGTTGTCCCTGTTTCACCATCACTGCATACTCTAATCTTTCCATCAATGAAAAGCACACCTTCCTGAAAACATGCCAACAATATCCCCCTTTGGCATTGATGGCAACCTTGAATGACTGCGCTAATCTGTTTGGACCTCCAACTGTAGCATCCAGTCCAGACCACTCCTTTTCTCCCGCTTTGACATCAATGTCAAAGAAAACATGCTCCCCCTGAGTTGTTGTAGTATTTTTAGGAGGTATCAGATATTCAATCAATAAAAAAATCCCCCTAACAGGATGGACTCTCTTAGGTATGAGACAGGATGAAACCCAACTTCTGTCGAAGATATTCAAATGGTGTCTTGGCTAGGGGTTTAGTAAATATGTCTGCAATTTGTTCTGTGGTTGGAATGTAATGGACCTGAACAGCCTGATTGGTGACTTGCTCTCTCAGAAAATGGTATTTTATAGGAATATGCTTGGTCTTGAAGTGGAATATAGGATTCTTAGACACACTTATGGCACTAGTGTTATCACAATGAATTGGGATCGGTGCTGCGTATTTTACCTCCAAGTCTGCAAGTGTCTGAATCATCCATAATACCTAAGTGCAACAGGTAGCAACAACAATGTACTCTACCTCTCTAGTTGATAAAGAAATGGAACCTTGCTTTTTACTAAGCCATGCTACTAATGAGTCACCCAGGAAGAATGCTCCTCCACTGGTGCTTTTTCTCTCATTAACATAGTTTTCCCAATATGCATCTGAATAAGCAGTTAACTGAAAATTTTGATTTCTAGGATACCACAGAC
Organism: Picea engelmannii; assembly: GCA_009831015.1. NCBI lineage: Eukaryota > Viridiplantae > Streptophyta > Pinopsida > Pinales > Pinaceae > Picea > Picea engelmannii. The sequence goes on along the minus strand of ML780546.1, from coordinate 157,629 downwards.
CATAAGTCATTGTTTCTTTCAAATACCTGAATATCCTTTCGAAAGATTGAAAATGAATCTATTTAGGTGTAGACTAATATCTTCCTACCATTCCAACAACATGCATTATGTTTGGGTGAGATGTTGTGATGTACAAAAAACTGCCTATCATTGACCTATATGAACTTTGATCAACATCAGGTGAGTCATCATCCTTGCTTATTTTGAATCCAATAACCATAGGTGTACCCACAGGTTTAGAATATTCCATTTGAAACCTTTCCAACATTTCTCTTAGATATTTTTCTTGAGAAATGAACATCCCTTCAGACCTCTAAGTAATTTGCAAACCAAGAAAAATTGACAGTTCACCTATCATAGACATTTCAAACTCAAACTCCATGGCAGAAGAAAACCATTTTACCAATGAATCCTTATTACATCTGAAGATGATGTCATCTACATAGACCAACACAATGAGCAAATCATTACCCTCTATTTTGATATATAGATTGTTTTCAACTGTTCCTCTCTTGAACCCTTTGTCTTTGAGATACGTATCCAATCTGTGATACCAGGCACGAGGGGCTTGTTTTAACCCATACAAAGCTTTATTCATATTGCATACTAAGTCAGGGTTATCAGACAGTTCGAAACCCTCTGGTTCTTCCATATAGACTTCTTCATTTAAATCTCCATTTAGAAAATTTGACTTGACATCCATTTGATAGACTTTAAACCTTTTATGACAAGCATAGGCAAGAAATATTCTGATAGCTTCTAACCTTGCTATGGGCGCAAATGGTTCATCAAAATCCAGACCTTCTATTTGAGCAGAGCCTTTACAGAACAATCTTGCTTTGTTCCTGACAACTTGTCCCTGATCATTCAACTTATTCTTAAAGATCCATTTGGAACCAATGATATTTTTACCTTCAGGTCTATGAACCATCTCCCACCTATTGTTTTTCTCAATCTGATCAAGTTCATCATTCATTGCTTTAACCCAAAGGTCATCTTTGCTAGCTTCATTAAAATTCTTGGGTTCCAGCATGGATATGAAAACTATATGTGATTTCTTGGCATTTTTTATTATCTTTCTCCTGGTTTGTACACCTTTGTATTTTTCACCAATTATCTGACTTGCAGGATGATTCTTTTGAGTGATTCTGGAGGAGGAATTTGAAGTTGCCTGCTGATTTGAGTCTGTCTAAGTATCTGTGTCTTCATCTAATTCAGAGTCTTCGTTTTCTGATTCTTGGACTTGTTCATCTTCAGCTTTAGCAGTATCCTCTGTAGAAGACTCATTATTGTACACCTCTCTTGCTGAGATTCCTTCATCAACTTTTACGTTAATACAATCAACAATTTTATGCAGCCTCTTATTATAACATCTGTATCCTTTACTGTTTGTAGCATATCCTAAGAAGATACCTTCATCATACCTATCATCATATTTTCCAAGGTTCTCATCATTATTCTTTATGTAACATTTACTCCCAAAGACTTTGAAGTGTTTGATTGAAGCAGGTCTCCCATACCACAGTTCATAAGGTGTCTTGTCACTTTGTGGTTTGAGGTGGGCTTTGTTAAGAACATGGACTATTGTGTGTATTGCTTCTACCCATTAGGTTTGACCAATTTTCTTCTCATTCATCATTGACCTGGCCATTTGCTGCACTGTTCTGTTTTGCCTCTCCACTACTCCATTTTGTTGTGGAGTTATTGGGATTGTGTATTCTCTCTTGATCCCATGCTTATCACAGAATTCCTTGAAATCACTTGACATAAATTCTCCTCCTTTGTCTGATATTACTTCCTTTAACCTCTTTCCTGTTTGATTCTCAGTTAAAGCCTTAAATATTTTAAACTTCTCAAATGCTTCATCTTTTTCCTTGAGAAAAGCAACCCCAGTAAGTCTGGAGTACTCATCAATAAACAACATGAAGTAGTTTTCTCTCCCTGTGCCTTCCTGTCTTGATGGTCCACATAAATCCATATGAACTAATTGGAGTGGTTTCTCTGTTGAAGTAAATCTCTTGGACTTAAATGGTGTCCTGGTTAGCTTTCCTACTTGGCAGGGTTTACACATAGAATCTTGGGGTTTTGATATTCTCGGAAGATCTTTTACTGCCTCAAGATTTTTGAGCTTGATTAAGTGGCCAAAGTTTAGATGTCCAAGTCTCTTATTCCATAACCATATTTCATCATGTTTGCTTATATGACACTCTTCTCTATCTTCTTTCAGCACATATACATTATTTTCTGTCCTTATGCCTTTGGCCACCACTTGTCCTGATTTTGCAGACTTTATCTTGCAGTCCTTGGACGTGAACACCACTTCACATCCTCTGTCACACATTTGAATTACACTGAACAGATTGTGTTTCAACCCATCTACAAGCAGAACATCTTGGGCTTTTCCTTTTCCATTACTTAAAATCACCATCCCTTTACCCTTTATTTTACCTGGAGCATCATTTCCAAAGGTTACGTTTCCTGATTTTCTTTCACGTAGAGATACAAACTTACCTTTGTCTCCCATCATATGTTTGGAGCATCCACTGTCTATATACCAAGGTTTTGTTTATCTTTGAGCTAACAATACTAATCCACACTTGTCACTTTCTTTCTTCTTCCAAACCTTGAAATTTTCAGCAGGGGAATTCAAATATGGTTCATAGTTCCTTAAGTGACAGTCAACAGATTTATGTCCATAGTTATGACAGATGTAACATTCTGGTTCGTTGAATAAAGGATCATAACGATTGTTATGCTTAACCTGTGTCATTTTCCTATCCATCAAGTGATTTGCAGTCTGTGGTGGTTTGTTACTTGGTTGTCTCACTCTTTGTTGTGGTAGATATCTATACCTTGAATGTCTTGATTGCTCATAATTTAATTTTAAAGAATAGTTTACAGCTTTATGACCAAAGTTAGAACAAAAGAAACAATATCCAGTTGGTACCTGGAAAATGGTTGTCTTCTTTGAACAGGTTGATTTCTTCCATGCTGATGATTTCCTTGAGCAAGGAGTGAATTATTTCTTTGTTCTACAAATTCAGTCCTGACACCTTTTTCTTTACTCCTCCTGGGCAGTTGATTGTCTTCCTTTGTTTCTGCAGGTTTTTTGTTGTCATTGGTTGTAGATTTGAAAAATTTGATGGATTCTTTGTTTCTTGGCTGACCACTACTTGATTCCTCTTCATAACCAAAACTAGTTTTCAGCTTTGGATTCCTTTGCTGATTCAGAATGGTGGCTAATCCTTCTGAGGCTTTGATACTTGATATATTCTGATGATACAAGGCTTGAAACTTCTCCAACTCTTTCCTAGTTTTCACTACTTCTTCTTCCAGAGCTTTACATATTGCCTTCCTTTCTTATAACTGTTGTTTTAGAATGTCCTTGATTTTCTTTGCCTCTTCTAATTCTACTTTTAGCAGGGCAAAGTCTTCATCAGGTTGTTTACTGTCTTTCACAAACTGTATCAGCAATTGTTTTTTCTTTCTATTCTTAATTCTGAATCTGTCAATCTCTTCCAGTGCACTGATTAGTTCCCCTTCCATATCAACCACAACTTCTTCTTCATTAGCCTCACTTCCTGTGCTTTTATTATCATAATCCTCTTTCACCATAAGTATCAATTCATTTAGTTTATCTTCAATAGAGGAGTCATTGTCTTCATCATTTGAAGGATCATCATCATTGTTTACACAAAGACTTTTCTTCTTAAAATTATTATCTTTAAAGAAATATATGTCTTTGTGCTTCTCCTCATCATCACATGTATGATCCTTTCCTTTGTGAGGACATTTATTTGCAAAATGACCTATCTTACCACATTCGAAACATTTGAAAGGTAGTTTACCTTTGTATTTTCCTAATCCCTTCTTCATTCTCTTCACAAAATTTTCTTCAATTTCATCAGGCTCAGAATCCTCATTCTTGTCTGCTTTAAATGATGCTTCTCTGGAGATGGGTTTATCTTTAACTATTCTCATTTCATATGCATTCAATGTTCCTAGAATTTGATCAAACTCCAAGGTTTTTAGATCATTAAGTTCTTCTATAACAGAAACCTTCAGGTTGAACCTATCTGGTAGAGATCTCAAAATTTTCTGAACTAAAGAAGGTTCCTCAATTTTTTCACCAAGTGCTTTCATTGCATTTACCAGTTCTTCAACTCTCAGAAAGTATTTTCCAACAGTTTCATCTTCTTTCATCTTCAGTTGTTCAAACTGTACTCTGTAGATTTGAATCTTGGCGTCCTTTACCTTCTTATTCCCTTCATAACTACTAATGAGTTTGTCCCACATTTCTTTGGCAGTTCCTAGGTGCATAAATTTTACGAATTCTGCTTCTGGAAGCCCACTCAAGATAGCATTCATAGCCTTAGCGTTGAAGCTAAATTCTAGCTTGTCATCCTTATTAGCTAGTACAACTGGATTTACATAACCAATATCTACCACATCCCATACATCTGCACCTAAAGCCATTATGTAAGTTCTCATTCTAACTTTCCAGAAGGCAAAGTTTGTTCCATTGAATAGAGGGGCCTTATTGGTTGAATTTCCTTCATGGATTGACATGTTTAAGCTCTAGGATCTACCCTTAGATAAAAGGGGCTGGCTCTGATACCAATTGTTGGACAACTGAGAGGGGGGGTGTGAATCAGTTGTTACCGTGCTTAAACAATTATGCTTATTTTAAATTATTTGCATAACACTTAATGAAAATCACAATAATACAGGGAAGTAAGAAATAGAACATTCAACATCATTATCACATGTGAAATATACAGAGACAGATATTTCCTGAGGAAACCCATAAAGGGTAAAAACCTATTCTTCTTTATATGATAAGTAATCTCTACATTCTTTACATTATCATACATATGAGCTCCAACTCATTGTAAGGCTACAACCTCTGTATTGCAAGCTGCAACTTCCTAAGAGCACCAACTCTCTGTTTTCTCTAGCAACTACTAGAAGGAAGCACCAACTCCCTAGTTTCTCTAGAACCCACTAGAAGGAAGTGCCAACTCCCTAAATGTTCCAGCTCCAACTAGATGGAAGCACCAACTTCCAGTCACACAGGCACCAACCTGTACAACAGAGAATACCAGTTCTCCCTTGCACCACCCTGCCACCCTAGTTTCTCTGGTTGCATCTAGATGGAAGCTACAACTCCCTGTGTTCAAGCAACCACTTGAACCTATGAGGAAAATAGTCCTCCCTAGCGCCTCCCAACCACCCTGAAATATAATTTTTTCTATATATAATTTTATCACAGTGATACAATATTTATCATTGGATTACCAGGCTTATCACTATTCTGCTATGCTTCTCTGTTCTTCTGTATCAGTGTCTCTCTATATGCATCTTCTTGCGATTTATGATCTTCTATTTTTATCTACAAGAGCACCTCAGCCTTCCTTTAGTGTCTCACTATCTTGCTGCACACATGCCTTGCCCTTTTTGTGCTTCTGCCTTTTCTTCTCTGTGTGCCATGTTCATTCAATGCACCATTCCTCTTCTATGTATTTTAGCTGCTACACACTCCTTCTACACTCTTGAATCCCCCTCAACAACAAAAACCTCTCTCTCTTCTCTGTTCAACATACTTTTGTCTCTGTGCCCCTTGTGCATGCTCTCTCGCCATGCTTCTGCATGCTCTCCCCATGTCGAGTGCTCTGCCTGATCATCATTGCAACTCTTCAGCTTCTCTAGCAGTTAAACCCATGCGTCCATCATCATTGGGTGTTATGCAAAGATTCTTTCTCCTCTCCAACAGTCAAGACTCTTTGTCTTCTCTGTTACAGTCGAGGTCAACCTCTCTATTGTAGTTACAGGCTTCAACGCTCTTCCATCTGTCAATCACCTCTATGACCAATCTTCATTCCACTGGTAGATTCCTTGAGACTCTTCCACTCCTCTAGCAATCACACACAAGTCTCTTCAAGTCCTCTAGCAGAAACCATCAGTGGTTTCTAGAAGTTATAGTATGAACCTTGAAATGGAGCCTAGCTATGCTAGCTCCTTCCACTTACGTGACCACCGACAGTGACCACCGGCTACATAGACATTTCACCATTTCGGCATTTCGGAATTCGGCAATTCGACATTCGTGTGATCAAGTGTCTCAACACTTCAAGTCGTGATCCTCGAAATGGAGCTTGGTAGCACTAGCTCCTTCCTCCATCTTTCACAGATGTGACCACTGGCTATGACCACAGCCTTATTCGAAACTGCATTTCACAATTTTTCATTTCACGAATTTGTTGCGAGTCACTCTGACTCTTCCAACTCCCGATCCCCAAGATGGAGCCTTGCAACTTGCAAGCTCATTCCTTCACCTGCCCATAGTTGACCAGGCATTTATCCATAAAGTGCTTTCGCAATTTCGCATTTTGGCATTTCGGTATTTCGACACTCCTGTGGTGAACTGTTTCGACACTTCAACTCCCGGTATTCGAAACTCTGAAATGGAGTCAGATCAATGGTCCAGTATTTCATCGTTTCGTATTTCGGTGATTCGGCATTTTGGCAATCCTGTGGTGAACTGTTTTGACACTTCAACTCCTGGTATCCAGAACTCCGAAATGGAGTTAGATCAATGGTCTGGTATTTCGTCGTTTTGTATTTCGGTGATTCGGCATTTTGGCACTCTTGTGGTGAAGTGTTTCAACACTTCAACTCTTGGTATCCAGAACTCCAAAATGGTGTTATTTCCCAGTCTGTGAAACTCTTTGTTGGTGTGTCTATTTCGGGATTTTAGCGTTTCGCATTTTGCGACTTTGGGACTCCTGTGTTGAAGAGTCTCGACTCTTGAATTTTCAATCTCCCAGTATCCAAAACTCCGGTTGATGTGCTTGTTTAGAGATTTTGGGGTTCCGGATTTCGCAACTCCGAGACTCCTGTGTTGAGGAGTATTGACTCTTGACTTCTCAATCTCTTAGTATCTGAAACTCCGAAATGGATTCGAAACAATGTATTCCGGCGTTTCGACATTCTTGTCGTGAGTTGCTTACCTGACTCCTCCAATGCTCAGTATCTGAAACTACAAAATGGAGTTTACGCTCATGATATTTCCATGCCATTATCCTTGCGCTACTGATCTTCCTTGCCTTCCTATATGCCATCAAATGAAGAAGCACGCTCTTGCACTGTGTGTGACTCTGTGCTAATCCTCCTGAAATTATGTTGTCCCTATTTATCCATCGCTGCATACTTTGATATCGCCATCAATGACAAGCACACTTGCCTGAAAACATGCCAACACAAACTCCCCCTTTGGAATTTTCAAGTTTGACATTAATGAAAAAACCAAGCCCTGTGCAAACTGTGAAAACTTCCCTACTGTGTAAACTACCCTATGCAAACTGCAAGCCTTGCCAACATGCAAAGCTATAGATAAGAATATATGATCCACACCAAATCATATCCAAGAGAATATTGATGAACAAACAAGCCCCTTATCAGCATGAATAGTTTGAGGGTTTTCATAAGCTGGAAAATCTAGAAGTATGTGTTGATATGGAAGCAATCTTGCAACCAAATCAAACACAACAAGTGGAGGCAACCCTACAACAAAGTCAAATACAACAAGCTTCTCATAAACTGATAGTCAAATTTCCTAAGATAAGTGTTTACAGCAAGAGAAGTAGTTCATAGGCCATGGGCATTAGTGACCAACAAACTGCCCCAAAGAAGATGAAGATTACACAATCTACATAGATAGTGGATTTAGAATAGGAAGAGCCCAGAGAAAAAGTAAATCTAGATATGATGGAAAGTGGTACTAACACTTTAGAGTTTGAAAAGGAAAGCAAACTCCAGAGTGAAGGAAAATCAAGAACCTTTATCATCAAGAAATATATCTTTGATAGAACATCTGAGGAAGTTTATCAATCTAAAGAAGATTTGGCAAAATCGTATGCTGAGAAGGGAAACATAGCTCTGGGTGAGATGAGGGATTTAGTCCCTGAAGTGGAAAAGATTTCTTAGCATAAATATTCTATGTTCACAGTAAGGGATGTTGAAAATAGGACCTTTAACATTGCAGTTGCAAATGAAGACAAAGTCTTTGAGATAAAGATAAGATATGACAACATCAGGGCTCTAGACAAGGTCAAATTCCATAATCATACTAGTCAAATGATATACTCTGATTACTTGAGTCTAAGCTTAAAGAATTCAAAATTGTCATCTTATGCAATGAAATTGAAAGGACAGTTGAGGTAGGAAAAGGAATCTAGAAGAGCTTGGCAGACTCAGGTCAAGAGGATGAAATATGAAGGCCCCCAAGAGTTGAAGTCCTCATTGGATGAGAAAGACAAATTAATTCAAATTTTGAAGAAGAAATTGAAAATGTATTCTACAGAGCATCCACAAATAGCAGAATTGGTTGCTCTATAACAGGAAAAGAAAACACTTCGTCAAGAGACATTGGAATACAAATATAGGGTGTTGTAGCTAGAACGAGAAAAGGTGAAATGGTCACAAGAGAAGACATAATTACTAAACAAGGCTGTAGTTTCAGCTCCTACTACAGAATTTGGGTCAAACACTGAAGGGCTTGTCCAGGCTATGTCATAAGTTAGCTTGAAAGAAGGAGAAATCAAAGGGATAAAAGGAAGCATAGACAAATTGAAGCAGGAGATGCAGGAAAAGGATGAAAGAATGGCTCAATTCCAAAAGGAGAATTAAGTCTTGCAATAAAGGATAGATAAATTGAAGATGAGGTTAAGAGGCAAAGGCCTATTGTAGGGGGGAAAGCATATCATATGGGACTCTATAGTTGTTGAAGATGCCAAGTTTAGAGTATATTTGAATTTCATTAATGATAAAGATATTATATCCATCACAAACAGAAGAAGGTGCATAGTTGTGAATGGAAATTTAGCAAAGAAACCATCATAATGGGCCCAGAATGCCATAAATCTACTCAATGTTGTTCCTACTACAGACCTTCAGACTATTGCGGTTAAAGACATAACTACATTGATTATCTGGGCCACGAGGTTTATTGATAAACATAATGTTAAGCCCTAATATTGGCTCATTACCCCTTAATTGGGGCATATTACACTAGTAATGTTATTTTATTTATGTCGGTTTTATTCCATTAGTTGTAATTATACCTCCTAGTCTCCTATATATACCAAGGAGACATTTTCATTTGGAATCATCTTGTACTTGAACGTTTATGTGTGGTAAAAGGAGGTTTCCCCCTCAAAGAGGCTTATTATATGAAATTATCTATTTTTCAAGGCATTGACTACTTATTATGAGGTTTTTCTATGCTATCTTGATATAACATATGGTATCAGAGCTCAAGGTCTTGGGGTTTCGCTGCTACATCTGAGACACCTTGGAATTTTTTCTATAACTTTATTTATACAATATTTCAAAAGGAACTACTTGGAGGATATTTATTATATGGATCAAGGTACGTTGGGTTAAAATTTCAGCTCATGAGGCCTTATACTTTTGGAGATACAACCTGTGCAAAATAGGGTTCTGGAATCATCCTGAACTGAGTCATTGCAGAATTTTCACTATAAATATTTTTCTATAATGTTTTAGACCCTACAAATTTGGAGGTTATTCATAGAAATTAGTAAGGTATTTTTGGTAAAAAGTTCATCTTCTGGATCATCTTACATTGGTAGATACACCCAGTGGAATATAGGGTATCTGACTAGTCTCAATAAGGTTTTCCAAGTAAAAAAATCATAACTTCTTCCTAAATTATCCAAATTGAATGAGACTGGTTTCATTGGATAGTGGATAGTTTGTAGTATTTCTGGTATGAGTTTCAAAATTTTATATCAATTATTTTGTGCGGGGCACACTATACAAGTGAGATCTCCTGGAAAGGCCAAAAATCAACAAGTTATGGGGAAGTTACTGTAAATTCCACTTGGCACATCCAATTTTGATCAGACCCATGGAATTGTAGAGAAGAAATATCAAAGAAATACATAAAATAATTTTTCATACCCAAAAGGGCCGAAACTTGGGAGATACAACATAAGAAAGATTGTCTAGAAGAACCACCTCAAAATCAAGGTTCAAAAGTGATACTTGGCCAACATGCCACCCAAAAAGGGAACTTCTACACCAAATAAGCCTCCAAACAATCCTACTTGGACTCTTTATGAAGGTGAAGAAATGCGTAGGGACATAAATGAT
>ML780546.1:119770-143847 GCA_009831015.1 Picea engelmannii | reverse complement strand
TATGGCCCTTATAAGGTGTTGCAAAAGATTGGTACTATGGCATACAAATTGGATTTGCCTGCATCTTCACGAGTACACCCAGTTTTCCATGTTTCATTCTTAAAGAAGGTTATAGGTGACAAGATCCCAGTTCAAACTATATTTCCAGAACTTTACGAGGAAGGAAAAATCATATTGGAGCCTGAAGCCATCACTGACACAAGAATTCACCAGTTGAGGGATAGATCCATTTCAAAGTATCTCATTAAATGGAGGAAACTACCGGCTGAAGATTCCACTTGGGAAGATGAGTCTTTTATACAGAAGCATCTAGAGTTACTCAAGAGTTGCAGACAACACTTGTCGCAAGGGGAGGGGCATGTTAAGCCCTAATATTGGCTCATTACCCCTTAATTGGGGCATATTACATTAGTTATGTTATTTTATTTATGTTGACTTTATTCCATTAGTTGTAATTATACCTCCTAGTATCCTATATATACCAAGGAGACATTTTCATTTGGAATCATCTTGTACTTGAACATTTAGGTGGGGTAAAAGGAGGTTTCCCCCTCAAAGAGACTTATTATCTGAAATTATCTCTTTTTCAAGGCATTGAGTACTTATTCTGAGGTTTTTCTATTCTATCTTGATATTTGGTTCTTAACACATAACCTATTGAAATCAGTCCAAACCAAGGAAACACAAATGGAATAGAGTGTATAGGAGTTCAAGGATTTGTTCGAAGAATTGTTTATCAGGAAGAATGGCAAGGTAAAATTGTATGATGAGGAATAACACAATGCTTTCCTGACTCGATGGAGAATGGATCACTCCAAGTTCGAAACCCTGAAGGAAAATCTGAAAGGAGATACATTAGTGGAGCATCTGATTACAGACTTTGAAATTCTGAATCAGTTCAAAGAAGTCAAACTTGGACTACCAGTCATGTCATATGATTTATGCATTGACCTGGAGATTTTTATAAAGGAAATGATAGATTATGATATCTCTTTTGACCTACAATGGAAGGAGATAGTACGACTAGATAAGACAAAATGCAGTTTTCCAGGGTCCAGTAAATGATTTCCAGATGTCATTAAAGATGGAAGATCATGTTAAATACCAAAGAAGAACGGGTGGTGAGGAAAGGGACCAAAAATCTAGAGGAGCTAGAATTCGGTTCAAGAAACTTTTCTTGTAATCATTGTAAACGGTTTCAAAAACCAAAGCGTTTCTTTTAATCATTCCAAACGGTTTCAAAACTGAAACGTTTTATTTTAATCATTGTAATCGGTTTCAAACTAAAGGAACTCAACTTATATAAATATTAGGAGTTCCAAATGTATTAGGGGTTGGCATAAGTGCAAGGGAACGATTTTAGCTATTTATAACTTGAATGTAATTTTTCGAAGCTGAATAGAATACACATGCAGATGTCTTGAAGTTTCCATGCAAATATTCTAATGGTGGCGGTCTGAGTTTTGTCTTCTCTCTTTGTATGTATTTCCTGTATTTATGATTTCATTTCCACTGTCTTATGTTTAAATTGAATAGCTAAAGGCCCAAAATTCATCTTGTGATTCTCTTGGCTTAAGTAATTTAAACTATGTTAAGTTCTTTATAACTAAGTTAGAATTCATTTATTTAATGCTCTGATACAGTTATATGATTTTCCTTTATTCTTCGACTTTGAAAATTTCAATTTATAACTCAGATTTATCGCCTCGTTTATCCTTTATCCTCTTGAAAGTTCTATTGACCAGTCAGTGCTTCCATTCATTTTCAGAAGTTTGACTCCATAGTCCTAAGTGTCCCTCCCCTTCCTTGCCAACAAAGTTATAAAAAAGCTTTCAAAGAAACAAAACCTAGCTAGTGATTTGTTAAATAAAACTCATCTACTAAAGACCAAGTGATAGGAGAGAGCCCTCTCTGAGCTGAGAAGGCTAGTACCTATCTCTTAAGTGGTTTGTAGGTTACCTCTATCATTTTTTTTTATCAGCCAAACAAATTTATAGCGTGCTAACACTCGAACTCATCAACGTTTCTTACCAATTCTTCTTCCTTTTCTTTCTTTTCTTGTTCTTTGTTTTACAGTGTTTATTTGTCTTCTAGAGATAGGGATTTAAACTATTCTATCCTAATCTTCTTCTTTCCTTAGTTTTTCTCAATAATTTTCAATGTTGAGTCTTTCTACTACCTCTTCAAAACATAAGGCTCCCAAAAAAATATCCTATGCAAACTTATATCCATGCACAACATGTGGTGCCAATTTAACAACTCTCATATGTTCATATACTACATTTTTGGGGTCATGAGATTTTGGTTCCCCAAAACAGAGACACAATTCTTTTAGGATTTCAACCTCATTTTCATCTTGTTTCTTATTTTGCAAAGAAAACGAGCCTATGTGAAGAGGAAAAATGGGCCAATATTGTTTTTTTTTCTATGATAAATAAACAATAGCTCCCTTTTCTAATGTCTAATAGGATATATCTCTCACCAGTAGTTTATCAACTACATATTTGGGTAACATATGTGGTGGTCCCGTGGCCCCAAATATACTAACATAGGTATAATACTTCTTCATGTATCAGTCCCCGATTATTTGTAGGGATTTGATAGATCATGGGGAAATCCTATGTGGGTAAGAACTAAAGATGGATTTGTACAAGGAAGTGAGAAAATAGTCACAAATATCATAAAAATTCTTTTTGCAATTATCCTCTCATAGTTGATAAAAATACACATGAATAGGGATTTGATTTGGGGTCCAAGCCCAATTAAAGGAAAAAAATTAGTTGGTAACACAAATTGTGTCTATAAGATAGGATGACATGTAAAAACTAGGATTTTTCATACCTTTAGGGTATTCAACTCGATTTGCAATGTTGAATGGTAGGATGCTAGCCCAATTGAAAGATTTGCTGGTTTTAGCCACTATATAGGACATACAAAACCATTCCATCCTGAAATGGGTGTTGGTTTCTTCACCATAGAGTATGGAAATCATAGAATTCAGAATTCTATAAGTGTTTTTTAAATACCATGTCGGGATGTTTCTTTATCCATTTTTTACTGGCCATTCCTCATCGATGAACCAATATTCCATTGGGGTTTCAAAATCATTGTGATCAATGCCGAACTTGTCTAGGAATGACTCGTTCAATGTAACAGTGGGTTATGGGCTCTTATATAGAATCTTGACATCTATTTTCTTAAGCAAGGAAATTGGGAGGCCTGAAGCGTTGACTATCAATCTTGTATATTTCTGTAAATGTGAAAAACACCACCTCAAAACATCATTGTAAGGAAATAGTTCCAGGCGAGAAACTACTATGTGGATGCTACTTTTGAGGATATTTTTGTATTCGTCACTATCTGGATCATTAGGAGGGAATGTTTCATTCCGAAACATGTGAAAAATATCGTAATAGGTGAGGAAATGTTCCAATCCATCATGGTTGTATATATCATAGATATTGAAATATTTTATAACTGTAGCAGGAATGGGTGCGATGGGTATTTGGAGTTTCCTTTTTATGGTTGGCATCCGAGACATTTTTCCTCCAGCATAAACCATACTATTAAAAACAATAAGCACATTACCAAAATAATATAGATAAAAGTTGCTAAATTCTTTATGAAAAACTAACCTACAAACCAAAGATAATAATCGACAGAGCAATTGACCATACTTTTTCAAAAGTAGTGTCTACTCTTCTTGGTGGTAATATACACAAGTAGGGAAAATTAGGTCTCCACAATGTTTTTACGCTTCCCAAATCCCCTCCAAATCCTTGTGAAATAAATGAAGAAATGTATTACAAATTTGACTTAGTCAGAGTCGTACGTAGCGCCATAAATATTTTCACAAATAATCCAGGGATCATAACCGTTAATCGTATTATTGGGGGAGTGGAAATGAAGGGAGGGAGTAATTACCGATAAGTCCTCATAATTGAAATTTTGTAAGGAGGAATCCTATTTGATAAATATTGTAGAGATATATTCTAATGAATACACATTTAAGTTTGTCATTATCCTCGAGGAAAGTGATAAAGGTTGGCAATAATATTACAAACTTATTAATTCATTCACTTAAATAAATCATTTCCATTATCGTTTTCACACTACATCAAAATTTCCATGTGGGCAAGGTCAAGGGGTAGTGTAGTAATGGCCAGGATGTAGTCCGTGATAGCTAGATAGATTTTAGTCATAGGATGATATTAGCATTTGGAACAAAGTTACCGACTTAATGAGAACTGTGACCTCAAACTAGAACTATGCGCCAAAAAACCCATATTTTTTCATAAAAAACATCAAAATCAACCTCCAAATCAAAAAGTGGTGCTACTAGTACCACTAGTTTTTTAAACGGGGTAAAAATTACAACATTTTTCAAACATGACCTTCAAAACTTAGACAATAGCTCAGAAAAACCTTTAAATCAACACCTAAAAAAAATGATGTTTTTGAAAAAAAAAATCTTTTCAAAACGTTAAAATTTTAGATAATTTGAAATCGCATTTTTATCACTTGGTACGATTAAAACCAAAACCTCAAAATCAACCATCAAATTGAAAAGTACTACTACCAGTAGCACCCATTCTAAAATTGGGGTATGAAAATGACACATTTTTATAAAGTGGTAAAAGAACTCATCAATACTGTAAACACAATCATAAAATGAACCCTTAAATGTTTACTTTTTAAATATTATTATCACTCAAAGCACAAGGTAATACACAATCCCATGAAAATATCACAATATACTTTAAAAATTGAACGTCACTTTTTAATAATTTTTTTACTTTTAATAAAAAAAAGTAAATACAAGTTACATTGAATGAAACATAAATTATTTCTTAAAAGTATTGTTATATTGTCCATATCAAAAGCATATGAGCTAAGAAATTTTATTATATTATCCATAATAAAAAACATATCATTCATAAAACATAACAAAATATTCATAAATTCATGTAAGATCATATGTAAGTTCAATATTTATTTCTAGTTAACATACAAAGGTTAAGAACCAAATATCAAAATAACATAATAAAACCTCAGAATAAGTACTCAACGCCTTGAAAAAGAGAGAATTTCAGATAATAAGCTTCTTTGAGGGGGTAACCTCCTTATACACCACATAAATTTCCAAATACAAGATTATTCCAAATGAAAAGGTCTCCTTGGTATATATAGGAGACTAGGAGGTACAATTACAACCAATGGACCCAAGACGACATAAATAAAATAACATTACTGATGTAATATGCCCCAATTAAGGGGTATTGTGCCACTATTTAGGGCTTAACATGCCCCTCCCCTTCATACAAGTGTTATCCACAATGCTTTAGTAATTCTGGATGCTTATGTATAAAAGACTCATCTTCCCAAGTGGAATTTTCAGCAGGTAGTTTCCTCCACTTAATGAGATACTTTGAAAAGGATCTATTCCTCAGTTGGTGAATTCTTGTGTCAGTGATAGCTTCAGGCTCCAATATGATTTTTCCTTCCTTGTCAAGTTATGAAAATATAGTTTGAATTGGAATCTTGTCACCTATAACCTTTTTTAAGCATGAAATATGGAAAATTGGGTGTACTCTCGAAGATGCAAGAAACTCCAATTTGTATGTCATAGTACCAATATTTTGCAACACCTTATAAGGGACATATTACTTTGGTGATAATTTATTATCCTTCTTAGGTTACATGAGGGACATTTATTTATATTGTTGTAGTCTTAAAAACACCCAATCCCCTACTTCAAAACTTCTTTCACTACGATGTCGTTTCATGTGATTTTTTGCCATGGTCAGGTTGTGTAACATCCCTAGCCACCCATAGGTTAGGGAATGATACCTACAAGCCCACCCTTGGACTTCGTACTCTTACCGATACCTTATTTAATTAATAAGAATGCATAAGATACAAGATTTAACGACATGCATATCAATATCCAACAAGCATGCATAATCTAAGATTTAGTTAAACAATAATTAAAATATGCAGTGGAGTTACATTCATACAAAGATAATAATATCACAACAAAGATCACTTATCTTTATAAAAAGGTGACACCAACTGGCTGCAGACCAAGGATGTTCCACCCAACAGTAGACAACACTGCTCCAAATATCAACAGCAGTGGCACCCCCGAGCCAGGGCTATGAATCCACAAGGATAGTTCTAGAGTGTACTTGGGTTCCCAAACTAGTCATCTCTCAAGATCTCACAGGTTTCCCAACACCCACAAAAATACAAGTACCCAGCTCTCTTCTACCCAACCTGTACTTCCCAAGAGAATGGACCTCCACCCTTCTCTGCTACATATTGCCTCAGGAAGTCCTTCTCCCTTTTCTAGGGCCTCGAGCATAGCTGGTCTAGAATCTCAATCCTAGAACTCTCAAGACTTGTAGTTTTGAGAAAAAAAGGGCACATGCCAATGCATCTCAGACATGCAGGCCCTAGATCATGGTTGGATTGCACCAACGACCATTATAGTCAATTATCCTGTGGCTAATTATCAGCAGTTCCTTTCCCTTTTCCAAGCCAATACATAGTTGAGGATGGATCAATGGATGGGTGAGTGAGTGCATGAAATGGCGCGAGGAAAATAATGGTACTAAATGTAGAAGTGAAGGAGCGGACGAGCCAACAAACAACGCCACAATCAGAACAGGGATGGGTTTAAGTATTTTCGTGGGGAATCAAGAACCTCCTGGCATTCCCTAAGAATCTCACGTAACTGATCCCCTCCCTTAGAAAAAAATGGTAATTAACATAGGAATAAATATTTAACCCGTCAATTCCCCTCTCTTGTGGAATCATAGCCCCCTATAACTCTAGTCCTTGTTCGTCTAGCAGACATCGATGTGTTTATTATTAATGATGATCAAAACATTACATTTTGTGGGCATATTGGCCCTTTAATAATTGTTTGGGCACTCAGGCCTCTCAGCATTGTAACAATACATTATTTAAAATGGGGGTTCGAAACCCAGGGTGTTACATCCCATCCCCCTTATCTTGGCACTTTCCTTAGTGCATATACAAAATATAGATCAAAATCTCAAATTTATTCAAAAAGTTGCGAGTACTCTGCCCGCATGGAATATTTATGATCCTAGTAGCATCTTCAAGACCGTAGTAGGTCCACTGAACTTTTACTATCTCTATAAATCGATTCTAGAGCATTTTGACCTTTCTGTCCAATACTCGCACTGGCTGAACCTAAAATTCTCCCTCCGTCTCTACCTGAATTAGATGCTAATCAATAATATGGCTAGGGTCATGTACATATTTATTTAATAAAGATACATGAAATACATTATGCACATTCATGGAAGACGACAATGCAATCATGTATGCAACTAGACCTTTTCTGTCCAATATTTTAAATGGACCACAGAATCTAGCTGCCATCTTTGTACAACTACCCAATTTCAATGAGATTTTCTTGGGCTTCACTTTCAAAAGTACTTGCTCCCCTACTTTAAATTCTCTATCTATCCCGTTCTTATCTGCATAAACTTTCTATCTATCCTGAGCCGCCTTTAAATTTTGCTTGATCTTAACCACCTGGTCTTCCATGTCCTTGAGCAACTCCGGCCCAAGTACCACTCTATCTGTTGGGTTTTCCCATCTTACTAGAGTATCGTATTTCCTACCATACAAGGATTCAAATGGGATCATTCTTAATGAAGCTTGATACCCATTATTATATGCAAAATCAACCAAGTGTAAGTAATCTTCCCACTCAGATGGCTTATCCATCACATACATCCTCAACATGTATTCAATTATTTGATTGACCCTCTTTGCTTTCCCATCTATCTAGGGATGATATGTTGTGCTAAAGTTTAGATTTGTGCCAAATCCTTTAAACAATCCCCTCCAGAAATTGGAGGTAAAATTTGTATCTCTGTCCTAGGTATTCGAGAAAATAGTCCTAGGTATCCCATGCAATCTAGCAATTTCCTTCATGAAAATTTCTGCAATATTAGCCATTGTATGTGTTGTCTTTACAGGCACAAAATGAGCATCCTTTTTTAATTTTTCAACCACCACCATGATTGAATCATGTTGCTTATTCGTTCTGGGTAATCCTGTGATGAAATCCATGGTGATCACTTCCCATTTCTTCTCTGGAATTTGAAATGGCTGCAGCAAACTTGTTGGGTGCCTATGCTCAACCTTCACTTTCTAAAATTCCATACATCAAGTGATGTAATCAGAAACATCCTTCTTCATTCCCAGCCAAAAGAAATGGCTTCTTACTGTTGTAATCGTTTTCTGGTAATTGGGATGTCCAACATAAGGAACATCATGCATTTTCTTCAATACCAAATTACTCAGTTCTCCATAACTAAGAACATAGATTCTTTTTTTATGCATGAGTAATCCATATTCCTTTATCTCATACTCTTTCCTTTACCTGTAGGTAATGATGGTCTGTAACAAGACCATCTAAAATTATTCTCTTCAAGTCTGACTGATGCATACTGACATCAATAGCATGCATGATATGCACTCTTCTACTAAGTGCATTGGAAACTTTATTTTCCTTTCGCTTGATATGCTTGATATCGAATTCATATTCACTTAGAAATTCCATCCTTCTTGTTTGCCTGGCATTGAAGGTCGGTTGTTCAAAAATATTCTTTAGGCCAATTTGGTCTATCCTTAATTCAAATTTATTCCCCATTAGATAATGCATCCACATCCTCAAGGCGTGAACAATGGTAACAAGTTCCAAGTTGTGGGTGGCATAGTTCCTCTCATGTTCCTTAAGCTTTCTGGACTCATATCCAATGACATGCCCATTTTACGTGAGGACTCCCCCAAGTCCTTCCTTACATGCGTCTGTACATACTACAAAACTTTCATTTGGGTCAACAATCTTTAACAAAGGTGCACTAGTAAGTAATTCCTTCATCGGATTAAATTTCTTTTCACACTTGAGTGTCCATTCAAATTTAGTTCCCTTCTTTTGCAAAGAAGTGATGGGATGAGAAATACTAGAGAACCCTACTATTAACCTTCTGTACTAGCCAGATAATACCATAAAAAATCTGATGTCTGATACATTTCTAGGTGTTGGCAATCCTCTAATGGCTTCGATCTTCTTTGGGTCTACTTCTATACCCTACTCTGATAATGTGTCCCAAGTAATGGATCTGCTTTTGATAGAAAGAACACTTACTCAACTTGGCATACAACTGATGTTCTCTCAGTACTTGCAATACCAGTATTAAGTGATGTTCATGCTCCTCTTCAGACTTAGAATAGATAAGTATGTCATCCAGGAATACTATGACAAACTTATCCAAATAATTTTTGAATATGCCATTCTTTAATCACATGAATACAGTTGGTGCATTGGTCAGTTCGAATGGCACCACTACAAATTCATAATGCCCATAACTGGTCCTAAAGGTTGTCTTATGAAAGTATTCTTCCTTGATTCTTACTTGATGGTATCCTTCCCTCAGGTCAATTTTTGAAAATATCTTTGCTCCTCTTAGCTGATCAAAGAGGTCATCAATTCTGGGTAGAGGATACTTGTTCTTTATAGTGTACTTGTTCAGTTGTCGGAAGTCAATACACAACC
The DNA here is from genome assembly GCA_009831015.1 of Picea engelmannii. Taxonomy (NCBI): domain Eukaryota; kingdom Viridiplantae; phylum Streptophyta; class Pinopsida; order Pinales; family Pinaceae; genus Picea; species Picea engelmannii. The sequence continues at coordinate 134,246 of ML780546.1, read as the reverse complement.
TCAAGGTTCCATCCTTCTTTTTCATAAAAAGTATCGGTGCTCCCCAAGGTGAAACACTTGGACGTATGTAACTTTTCTTCAACAATTCCTCCAACTGCGTTTGTAATTATTTTAACTCTGGTGTGCTCATTTTGTAAGGTGTTTTTGACACCAAGGAAGCTCCTAGCACTAAATGAATTGAGAAATATATCTCCCTTCTTGGTGGCAATCTATGTATTTCTTGGAATACATCTTCAAATTCTTGTAGCACCGAGAAATATTCAAGGATTGGCCCCTTTGTATTATCTGGCTCTTCCACATGAGCTGCATATAGTTGACATCCTTTCCTAAAAAATCTTTTTAGCTGTAAGGATGAAATCTCCTTTATAGAGATGGGTCTTGGAACTCCATTCACAATTCTCTGTTTTCCATTTCCATCAAGACATGTAAATTTCTTGTTATGACAATCAAGGACAACATGATTCTTTTCCAACCAATCCATTCCAATCAGAATATCATAAGACCCCAATGGTATGATATTTAGATCAATACTATTAATCACACCATTAAGACTTATGGAACAACTTATGACCATATCATGGATTCTTCTTTTGGTTCCAGTGGCTAACTGAAACAAACTTTATTTTCCAAGTTTACTTTTCTCCAAATGTAATCTATCCACTATCTTAGGATCAATGTAGCAATGACTTGCTCCTGAATCAATCAAAATAGAAATAGGTTGATTTACGATATTACCTTCCACCTTGATCATATTGGACTGGTACTATGCTTGTCGATCATTTAAATATTTATAGATTCTTCCCATATCTTCGACTGTCGTAACCTCTTGGATGTTTTGCACAGTATTCACTCTGTCCTTTCTATGTGGACAATTGTTGTATAGGTGATCTTCCTTGCATCCCCGTCATTGGATTGGTGGTCTTCCCTTTTTTCCCAAGGAATATTCCTTCTTGGAATCCCCCTTATCATACTAATCTTGATGATTCCTATTAGGCTGGTTTCTATTGAATGGAGGTTTTAATCTTTTCCTCCTATGATCGGACTTCACATTTTTCTTGTCCTTCCAAGATTTATGCAGGGATTCTCTTCCCTAGCCTTGCTCATATAGGTATTTAGCCTTCCTGATGTCCTCTGTCAAGGTCTTGGGTTCATCATACTTGATATTTTCCTTATAAAAGGTTGGAAGTCCACTCATAAATCTTTGTATTTTCACGTTCTCATCACCAATTAACCTGACATACTTTAACAATCCCAGGAAATTCTTCTCGTATTCTGCCATAGTCATGCTTCCCAATCCGAGTTCAAATAACTCCTGCATTTTCTTGTCATAGAAATGCTCAAAGAGGTACTCCTTATGGAAGTACTTCTTAAAATTCTTCCAAGTGATCCTACATTCATTAATGTGCTCCACTTGCTTCAGTTGGTCCCACCACATTGCATCTTTCCCATGTAAATGGTAGGTGGAAATCCTGGCTTCTAGGTTGGATGAATAGTTATGCAACTAAAAATATCTCCTAAGCCCAAGAAACCATGCTTCGACATCATCTTCCCTTTCTCTTTCACCCTCAAAGGAAGGTGGCTTGAGATTCCTCAAATCTCCTTGCAAACTATCTACCTCTTGTTTCCTTATTTGGTGTCTGATAGAAGACACCTCTGGACTGCTTACGGGATCTTCCGATGCATAAAAATTTCCTTTGAATAAGGAGGTGAGTGGTGTCCATGAGCTCTACTAGCACTTCTGGAATAACCAACTCTTCCACGATCATACCTTATTTTGATCCCTTCTTTGTTTGTATCTGCAACTCATTTAATATCTGCAACACTCGAGCATTTATCTTACTTTTCTCTCTCATCAGTCTCTCGTTGTCTGCATTGTAGCTCTTCACCTCCATATTTAGGTTTCTTACCATTTCTATTAACGTTTCCTACTCTCCTTTTCCCTTGCATTCATTGGACTCTGTCTATGCATTACCAACTTTGGTATTCTAGCCTTCGGCCTCCTTATCATGACTGGATTCTCCCACACCTTCTTCCATTTCCTCAATACGCATCCTGAGCTAATGTGCTTAAGCCCCTTAATTCTACAAAATGTGTAAGCCACCATTTTGTTATAACTACGCATATGATAAACAAAATTTTCAACAATGCTATAATTCCTTTTGCTTCTTAATGCAGACCCCCTTCTCTCCTAAGGTTGTGCGACTTCCTGGTCAAGGGTCTTCAATCTCGAGATGAATTGGCTCTCTGAAACCTTGATGGTTTCGCTCTATATATAAAAACAGGCCCTTCCATCTTTTCAGGCACATGTTCGATGGCCCCCGTCACCTTCTCCTTCTCCCTTGTGAAAATATCAGAGTGGGCTCTAGCTCCTTTTCTCTTGGCCCCTCCTTAGATGAGACCTTAGGTGGTGACCTCATGCATATGCATGATTGTAGCCATGCTCAAAGGTGGTTTGGAACCAAACTACTTTTTTCCCCACAATTCACCTCGAGCCACCACATGTCCTTTTACCAAAACCATGGTCTCAACTGTGGCTCGTCCTCGACTTCGTAAAGCCTGAGCACCTCCTGTCCTCGCAATGCGAGGTGACTATTGATCTCGTGATATTGATGGTCCTTCTAAAAAAATGATCGAGATCTACTTCTTGGGAACTAACAGTTCCGATTTAACTCTCCCATATCGACGGTTGTGGTCGTTTCAGAATTCTGGACTTCAGAATTCTCAAGTATTAAAATTTACTTCCCTCAAAATACACGGGATTCTACCACACGTCCTTTTGAATCAGACGGTGGGGAATTACTTTGGATGATCCAATGATCACCGTTTACTTCGGGTACTTACCTGGAATCCACAACTTTGTGCCACCTGCTCTCCTGATTTGATGGTTCAAGTCTACTTCGGACGATCCGACAATCGACGTTTACTTCGGGTCTCCGGCTCTTTGGGCTTCAGAAGTTTTAAATCTCAACTGAAAAATCTTAGAGTAATTTCTTTGGATTCCACGATTCATCGCCACGTAGAGAAATATTGTAAGCGGACATGTGGTCCAATCAAGCGAGTGACACATGTCACGTCCTAGCTGACATTTCAATCATCAACATGCTCAAAAATTACTGACACATGGTGCACATCCCATGTTTCCACGTCATCCCTGGTGACGTCCACAAGCCATGTCACTTCAGAAATTTTGGGGTCCACATCACCTCCTAGTGATGTCATCATGCCCCACCCCTTCGACTCTTCGAGCTTCAGGACTTTGAGAGTTTCCACACAAGCACACTTCCAATTCTCCTAAACTTCAATTTCCTGAACCAGCCAAACTATCACCATGTGTCTCCCTTATCAAATGACCCATATTAACCCCAGACTACGAGACTTCGAAAGTTACCGCTACAAGGATCAACGACTTCCATTCCTTCGGGCCTTCAGACTTTGGAAAACTCAAACCTCAATTTTTTTTCCGAAACATTTTTATCTGAATCTCGCAATCTATCGATGTGTGTTTCCCATGGATCGATGGATACGATTTATTTGGGTCTATGGATTTCATAAATCTCAACTTTCAAGCTTCGCTTTTCCTCGAAGTGCGCAGATTTCTTCTGTGTGTCCTACTTGATCGGATGGATGAGATTCACTTTGGCTTTCTGGGCTTCGGAAATCTCAATTCTCAATTTCTCCTCGCTCTCTCTTTCCCAAAGTGCTTTGACCTGAAGCACACGATTGGTTGACGCGTGTCCTCCTATGGATCAAAGGTCCCCAACTACTTCGACTATCTGAATTTTTGATGATTAAGCACTATCAAGTCACATCACTGCATGCCTTTCAATTTGTGGGGGCACGCATCGATGGTTTGGAGTAACCCACTTTTCACCCCACAATTCTCCTAATGTTGACACATAACCCCTCGGTGAAACCATGGTTTGTATTGTGGGACCGCCTTGGGAAATTATCTCCCATGCAACTTGGTTCCTCGCAATGCCTCCTGTCCATTGATCTCAATCTCCAATCAGATATGATGATTGTGACCTTATCCCTTGCTTCATTTTCATCAGACGACCCTTGTTCACCTTTCCTTTGATCGAATGATCTCAGATCTCTCCTGATCCTATAGTTGTGATCACTCTCGAATTTGAAGGGGGGCGGTCATGATCCTTCGAACCCCTTACAATGGGTCTCTAACGTTCTATCTCCTACGTATATTATGCAACGCCATTCCTCCCGATATTTTCAACTTCACGGTCAAAATTTGATCTCGACCCTGAGACTCTTACCAATAGACCTGGCCCATATCGGCCCGATGTTTCAACCAGAAGCTTTGATACCAATCTGTAACATCCCCAGCCACCCACAAGCCGGGGCATGCTACCTACAAGCCCACCCTTGGACTTCGTACTCTTACTGATACCTTCTTTAATTAATAAGAATGCATAAGATACAATATTTAGTGGCATGCACAACAATATACAACAAGCATGCATAATCTAAGATTTAGTTAAACGATAATTAAAATACACAATGGAATTACATTCATACATAGATAATAATATCACAACAGAGAGCACTTATCTTTATAAAAACGAGACACCAATTGGTTGCAGACCAACAACGTTCCACCCAACCGTAGAAACCACTGCTCCAAATCTTAATGGTAGTGTCACCCTCAATCCAAGGCTATGAATCCACAAGAATGGTTCTGGAGTGTACTTGGGTTCCCAAACCAGTCAACTCTCAAGCTCTCACAGGTTTCCCAGCACCCACAACAATCCAATTACCTAGCTCTCTTCTACCCATCCTGTACTTCCCAAGACAATGTACCTCCACCCTTCTCTGCCATGCTATCCCTCAGGTAGTCCTTCTCCTTTTTCTAGGGCCTCCAACACAACTGGTCTAGAATCTCAATTATGGAACTCTCAGGACTAGTAGCTGTGAGAAAAACAGGGCACATGCCAATGCATCTCAGACATGCAGGCCTGAGGTTATGGTTGTATTGTACCAGTGACCATTACAAAGAATTATCCCGTGGCATATTCTCAACATTTCCTTTCCCTTTTCCAAGCCAATATGCAGGGGAGGATGGATCAATGGATGGTTGAGTGAGTGCATGAAAGGGCGTGAGGGAAAGAATGGTATGAAATGCAGAAGTGAAGGAGTGGACGAGCCAACGACCAACCCCACAATCAGAACAGGGATGGGTTTAAGTATTTTCGTGGGGAATCAAGAACCTCCTAGCCTTCCCCAAGAAGCTCACATAATCGATCCCCTCCCTTAGGCAAAAAAGGTAATTAAAATAGGAATAAATATTTATCCCCTCAAGTCCCCTCGTGGAATCATAGCCCCCTATAACTCTAGTCCTTTTTCATCTAGCAACCAATGATGTGTTTATTATTAATGATGATCAAAACATTACATTTCTTGGGCATATTGGCCCTTTAATAATTGTTTGGGTACTCAGGCCTCTGAACATTGTAACAATACATAATTTAAAATGGGGGTTCGAAACCTGGGGTGTTACAGGTTGTCCTTTAAGATTTGGAGAACTTGTTGTTGATGCTCGATGTGTCTTCCACTACTTGAACAATAGATTTTTCTTTTAGATAAGAAGTGATGGAAGGTGGGTGGTATCCATAGAGTTCCATAAATGGTATCATTTTTTTTGCAGTATAAAAGGAAGTGTTATACAACGATTCTGCCAAGGGTAACCATTTGAACCATTGTGTTTGTTTATCAAAGATAAAGAAATGAAGGTATCCTTACATATATTTGTTCACTATCTCGGTTTGTCCATCAGATTGATAATGATAAGATGAGCTATGATCCAACTGAGTACCCAAACAAGAAAATAATTTTGTCCAAAAATGTCTAGTGAAGACGGGATCTCTGTCACTTACAATAATCTTTGGGCTTCCATGTATCTTTTGAACTGTCTCCATGAATGCAGTGGCAACTTTACTGGATTTAAAAGGATGAGAGAGTGCACAAAAGTGTGTGTATTTGGTCATTCTATCAACAATCACCATGATGACACTATTTCCTTAAGACTTCGGTAACCCTATGATTAAATCCAATGAAACCTCCTCCCAACTTTGACTTGAGATGGGTAATGGTTGTAAAAGACCTAGGGCCTTAATTGTTTCCACCTTATTTTTTTGGAAAACCAAAAAATATGCCACAAACCTTTGAACATCAGTTTTAAGGCCATCCAAAAAAAATTCCTTCTTGACCCTATGGTAGGTTTTCAAAAATCTTGAGTGCCCTCCTACCAGAGAGGTGTGTAATTCCAATAGTAGCTTTTGTTTGATTTGGGAGTTCTTATATAAATATAAGCAATATTTGTACCATAGTGAATCATTTTTCCATGTAAATGTATCTGATGCACAGGAATCCTACTGCAACCTTTCAATGAGAGTCCACATGTTTTCTTCAATATTCCATTCATTCCTGGCTTCTATTATCCAATCGGGTTGGATGATTGAGATAACACAGAGAAAGGCCTCAACATCTTCATCCTTTCTTGAGAGTGCATATACCATGACATTTTTCATCCCTTTTTTATATATGATTTCAAAATCATAACCCAACATCTTGGTCACCCATTTTTGTTTTTCTTATGAAGACAGCCTTTGTTCCAAGAAGTATTTAAGACTATCATGATCTATTTTGACCTTGAAGTGCCTACATACTAGCTAAGGGTGCCATTTCTTCAATGCATGTAGTATTGCGATCATTTCCTTCTCAGAAATGGGTTTGTATAAGTCCTTTCCCTTGAGTGGATGAATTTCAAAAGAAAGGGGCCTTCCTTCTTGCATTATAACAACACCGATGCCATTTCCCGAGGCATCACTTTCCACAATAAAGGTTTTTGTGAAATATGGTGTGGTCAAGACAAGAGCTTTTCACATTGTCTCTTTAAGTTGTTCAAAATATTTAGTTTCCTCTGGAGTCCTTGAAAAATCATCCTTCTTAGTTAATGTCATTAAAGGTGCTTCTATTCTTCCATAGTTCTGAAAAAACTTGCGATAGTAACCTGTAAAACCCAAAAATCCTCTAAGATTCTTCAATGTTTTGGGAATCGGCCAATCCATCATGGCCTTAATATTGTTAGGGTATACCTTAACACCTTCATGAGATACAATATGACCCAAATAATCTACATCCTTCACCCCAAAGAAACATTTGGATGGTTTGGCATATAGTTGTTGCTCCTTTAGTAGTTGTAGCACCTTGTCAACATGTCACAGATGATCCTCCCAATACTTTGTATAGATTAGTATATCATCAAAAAATACTAACACAAATTTTTGAAGAAAGGGATTGAAAATGGAATTCATCAACCCTTGGAATGTGGAAGGTGCATTATTAAGGCCAAAAGGCATGACCAAAAATTCATAATGGAATTCATGAGTTCAGAATGTTGTTTTTGGGATATTTTCTTTCCTCATTCTAATCTGATGATAACATGAATGAAGATCCAACTTTATGAATTAGATTGCTCCATGCAATTCATCTGAAAATTCATCAATGAAGGGAATGGGAAAATTATCTTTAATTATGATCTTGTTGAGGTCTCTATAATCTGGACACATACACCACGAGCCCTCTTTCTTCAGTACCATTACCATCGGTGCAAAGTAAGAACTTTGGCTAGGTCTAATAATTCCAGTCTCTAACATTTCTTCAACCATATGCTCAATTTCACTCTTCTGGGCATAAGGGTATATGTAAGGCCTGGTGTTAGGAGGAACACTGCCATGAATTAGGTGAATAGCATGATCATGATTTCAAGTGGGTGGAAGTTATTTGAGAATATCTTCAAATAATTTGGAATGATTATCAATAATGGCTTGGATATCTAGGGGAATAGATGGCTTATATGTATGAACATATAGTGATCATAGTTGTACAATTACACCCCGATTCTATTTTTTCAATGATTTTGTCATGCCACTAGAGCTTATCACCTTACTAGGTTTCCCTTTGATACTCCTTAACTCAATTTCTTTTCCTTCCAATGAAAATTTCATGAAAAGTTCTTGAAAATTAAAATCCATTGTTCCCAATTATTGTAACCATTGGACTCCTAGTACGACATCAACACCACACATGGGTATAGAAATCATTGGAATGTTCATTACATATTCACCCATAGTAAGATTGATCTTATTGCATTTTCCTGAAAAATTGATAGTTCCTCCATCTACAATCATTACTTGAAACTCTGGTGCTAGATATATAAAGAAATTGAGAGCTTTGGCTAATTTATAGTGAATGAAATTATGAGTACTACCAGAATCAATTATGACTATTACCTTTTTCTTTTTGATATATCCTTTGATCTTGAAGGTTTGAGGAGTGATAATTCTAGCTAATGCATTACATGATATCATGGGAGTCAACTCTTCAGAAGAAATCTCTTCTATGTTTTCATCTTGAGATGGTTCTTGTTCTTGTTTTTCTTCCTCTTCACAATATATGTAAAATAATTTCTTCTCACCACACTTATGTCCCTTACTTTACTTGTTCTCACAATTAAAGAATCAACCTTTTTCTTTTATTTCCTCAAATTGTTGAGGTGTCAACCTTGTAGGTTGAGGTGTTTTAGAAGAAGGGACATTATTCTCTCAATAGATGTTAGGATTGGTCCTGCTAGTAGAAGTATCCATATTTTCACTTTCAACATTTATCGCCACCCTGAATGCATTCTCCAATGATTTGAGTTCCCAAAGGAAAACCTCATGTTGAATGTTATCCTTTAAAGTTCCTATGAATACATCAATCATGTGATCATCTCAAATAATTGTTACCTTTATATTCAATCTTTGGAAGTTCTCAATGTTCTCCACAATTGAACCCTTTTGATTGATATTTATCAATTGGCTAAAGAAGGTATTGCTCCTTGTATCCTCATAGTGTGCTATCATTTCTTCCGTGAAAATTGTCCAAGTGACAAGTGCTTTGCGAGAACAAATCCATAGATACCACACAAATTGATTGGGTTCTAAATATAAAGAAGCAATTCATACCCTTTGTGTATGTGGCACATCATGTAGATCAAATAATTTCTCCATCTAAAGTATTCATGTGATTGGATCCTTTCCATCAAACTTCCTCATATTGATCTTTGGAAAGTGGTTGGTATTCAACCCGAATTTGGAGTTTCTCCAGTCTTGATTCTTCTTCCTTGTTTCCTCATCATGAATTTCATGGGATACATTTTCACTTTTAGGTGTCCTCTCTATTAGGAAAATATTCAATCCTTCCATGATATCCCTTTTTAAATCATTCATCTTAGTATCCATTATTTCCTCCAACTTATCTTTAGTTGAATCCATCATCCCTTGTAGTTCATATTTTGTTATTGTCTTCTTTTGTAAATCATTTATGTCCCTACACATTTATTTACCTTCATCAAGAGTCCAAGTAGGACTGTCTGGAGGCTTAGTTGGTGTAGACGTTCCCTTTTTTGGTGGCATATTATCCAAGTATCACTTTTCAAACTTGATTTCGAGGTGGTTCTTCTAGACAATATTTATTCTGTTGTATCTCCAAAATTTCATCTCTTCTGGGTCTGAAAATTTATTTTTGTAGTTCTCTAATATGTCTTCTCTACAGTGCCACAAGTCTCATCAAAATTGTATGTGCCAAGTGGAAGTTATGGTAACTTCCCCACACCTTGTTGATTTTTTTCCCTTCGAGGAGAGTGTACTTGTAAAGCATGCCAAGCTCACAATATATGATATTTGATTCTAAAAATTATACCATAAATACTAAAGACTATCCACTATCCAATGTAACTAGTCTCACTTAATTTGGATACTCACTGAAGAAGATATCACTATTTTACCTGGAAGATCTATTTGAGACTAGTTAATATGACTAGTCAGATACCCTATCTTACATAGGGTGTATCTAAAAAAGTAGGATGACCCAGAAGATAATTTTTTTATCACATATACCTTGATAATTTGTATGAATATCCTCCATGTTTTAGGGTCTGAAATGTTAATAAAAAAATATAGTGAAAATTCTGCGATGGCTAAATTTAGTACAATTCCAGAACCCTATAGTACACAAGATATATCTCCAAAAGTGTAATTCCTCGAGAGTTGAAATTTGAACCCCACGTACCGTGGTATGTATAATAAATTTCCTCCAAGGTTTTCCTTCTAAAACTTCGGAGAAAAAACGTTATAGAAAAAATTCCAAGGTGTCTCAGTTGCAACAACAACACCCCAAGACCTTGAGCTCTGATACTAAATGTTAAGAACCAAATATCAAAATAGCATAAAAAAACCTTAGAATAAGTACTCAACACCTTAAAAAAGAGAGAATTTCAGATAATAAGCCTCTTTAAGGAGGCAACCTCCTTATACACCACATAAATTTCCAAATACAAGATGATTTCAAATGAAAATTTCTCCTTGGTATATATAGGAAACTAGGAGGTACAATTACAATTAATGGATCGAAGCCAACATAAAAAAAATAACATTACTAATGTAATATGCCCCAATTAAGTGGTAATACACAACTATTTAGGGCTTAACAACAAACATCATATGGCTAAAAAATGCATAAGATGTTTCATACACTTATTTAAATTGACTCATGGTTTCTAAAATACCATTAGAGTCTACATTATCTTCAGATAAATGATTCGATGAAGATGATCCATATTCTTCTCTATTGTTGATGAATGCACCATCTGAGTCTACATGCATGCCCAACATTTCATATTTCAAATGCATTTTAGATCTACGACTAGGTTCAACAAAATACCATCTTGCATTTATTTCTTATGGCAACAACCTCTTGATAATATTTTTTGTCTTGGAGAGAAAAGTTCCTCTCTTTGTCAAATTGAAGTCATAAACAAGTATGTCACCATCGTCTAATTTTAAGAGGTCAGTGCGACGACGAGTTGTATTTTGACCCTTTATTTTTCTCTTTCTATTGACATGTTTCTCAACCACCATCTCTAGCTTGTGCACACCATTGAATGGGTGTGTACTTGTTGCATACCAATGCAATTCAATTGCAATAACATCATCATTTTCTTTCTCAATATTTATAACCTTTCCAATCCAGAATGGATAACCATGTGGAAATTCAGTCGATAAAAAATCAATCATGCTACCATCCTTAATATCTTGTACCGAACCCCTGTAAAGGTCTTCCATGGCTTCATGTTGTGCACGTGACCTTCACAAACCAATATACACTTATCTTTCCCCTTCTTGTGTAAACTCAATAGCACCTTGAGATTCTTGTTGAACTTCAACAATGTTTGTTTCTTCAGATTCATTTTCCATATTTTGTGGCCAATGAAATGGAGTCTTCAACATTGTATCTTCATTTTTTGAGCATGAAATTATGTCACTTTGACTCTTGAAAAAAGACTCCCACCAAACAAAATCAACAACATCAAAGTACTCATATGTATCCTTAATGGAATTTTTTTATTGCTTCCAGGCATTCAGAATAATCTACATCTCTATTACACCTCTTTGCATTATGGATTTCAGAAACTGATTGTAAAAATAAAAACTTTGATGCAAATATTGGATGATCTGGAATGAAATTAAAAAATGCTAAACCTGATGAAAGCCCCCATTTTGTAGTAGTTGAATACTGCTTTCCCCATATAAGTGTTTTTCATCAATATTTTTGAAACAAAATTGATGTTGGAAGATAATGTCATTAAGATGTTCAATACATTTTTCTTCATGATGCGATCCCCGAATAAATCTTCGCATGTCAACAGTTTCTTCTAATATATGAAAAACAGGCTTTGGAATATATTCTTTCTTAATACATTCAATCAATGATGGTAGGATTCCAACATTTTTCCTATTCAATGTTACTGAAAAATGACTGAACATTTGATCAATATGATCATGAGTGTGTCCAACAAGAAGGAAACCGACTTTCACCTTTTGAAAGATTCTCATTTCAACAAGCATGCTTAGATATCCAAACACAATTTGATTTTTATTTCCATGACTAGTGTTGTCCAACTATAGATAGAGAGCTTGAGGAAGATTTCCAAACTAGTGAGTGAGCACATGATGAATTATGGTGATGGTAATATTTTCATCATTATGAATATTTGGAGCTGTGAATTAAACTCTTGGACACATTTTTCCATTGAAAACCATACAACCAGCCAAGTGAAATTGAATGAAATTCTCTTCCTGTAAATTTTTGGGTGTACAGAAAAAATGTGGTAGAAGTGTTTTCTTCTGGTCCATGCCATCAATTATCATACCTAAATATTTTTTTGGAGCATCATAACACTTCTTCTGATGTTTGTACAACTTTTTAATTTCATTTGATTGTTGATTGTGATGTTCTTGAAGTGCTTTGACTATGGAATTTGCACATGACATAAAATGAAAATATTGATCGTATTTTTTCATAGTTGATAACTATTCAATTTAAAAAAAAACAAAATAGTAAATACATACCTCTTTCTGGCCCTTCATATTTATCTCTTCTTGATTTAAGAGTAGCACATATACTACAAATCACCATCCATGACTTCTTAGGAATATAAACATTGTTGAATTGTTTCTTCCATATTCTTTTAAAATATGCATGTGTAATAAAATTACCATTTCCTTCAACACCGTCAGCATATCCTTTGTACAAGTTGTAGATTCCTGTCCTTGAGAAATTATCTGGAATATGTATTGTGTCTCTATCTGGCATACACTCTCTATGTTTGGAAAATAAATCATGCATCCATGACAATGTAGTGTTTGTCAATGCCCCACTCTCTCGTCCATGATGTACCTTTGAATAAAATGAAGGATCTTTTTCCAACCTTGTATGGATTCTTGATAGACGAAGATTTCCAATTGAGTGAATTTTTTTTAAAGTCTTTTTGCAAAGTAAAATATTCCCAATGCGATAAGAATATCCTATATTGGTGGATATCATGCACCCCATCAAACATGAATTTTGCATGCTCTTATTCATTGACAAATATGTCTTCCTTTTATTCAAGGAATACATGTAGTCCATGCTTTTCAAATAATTCTTTTGACAACATTCACTTGAAATAAATTCACTTATGGAAATTGATTTAGTGAGAAATTTTTTCCTAGACCATGTATAACTAGAATGATTTGGATTGATATAAAAATATCTAATCCTAGTCCTAGACACAATGTTTCTTTGCAATGTCTCCACTATTTCATCATCCGCACTAGAAGGATTTTCCTTATCACCAGAAGGAGTATCAAGAAAAACATTGTTAGAAGACTGAACTAGAGAATGTCAATCACCTTTGTTTGTTGCAATTGAATGATTGAGAACATCATCATCAACATAATCAATTGGAGAAAAATCATCATCAGAATTGTGTCCACCATTGACATAATCATCTTCATTTCTTTCAAAATCCCCACTTGAGTGAAAATTTTCACCATCCTTCTTAGTTCTTTGAAAATATTCATCATTGTCTTGAAAATCCTCACTTAGAGGAAAATCATCATCAACATTGTTGCCTTTTAATTTATCACTCGGGAAAGAGTGTCCACCAATGGCGTAATCATCTTCACTACTTTGAAAATCACCACTTGAGAGATATTATTCATCATCCTCATTATTGGCTTGAAAATCCTCACTTGGAGGAAAATCTTCATTATCATTGTCAATACCTTGAAAATCCTCACTTGGAGGAAAATAATCATCACCAACATTGCTTCTTTTAAATTCCTCATTCGAGAAATATTGTCCAGCATTGCCATAATCATCATCAATACTTCTAAAATCCCCACTTGGGGGGAATTCTTCATCATCCTCATTTGTGCCTTGGAAATCCTCACTTAGGAGGAAAATCTTCAGCAGTACCTTCAAAATACTCACTTGGAGGAAATTCATCATCACCAACATTGTTTTCTTTAAATTCCCCACTCAAGAAAAAGTGTCCACCATTGTCATAATCATCATTACTGCTTTTAAAATTTCCACTCAAGGGAAATTCTCCATCATATTCATTGGTGCCTTGGAAATCTTCATCGGTACCTTGAAACTCCTCACTTGGAAGAAAATTTTCATTTGAATCATTTAAACGTTGATCATAGTCTCCACTTTGACCTACATTTTGATTATTTTCATTACTATTAAACTGTTGAATAAATTTATCACCACCATATTTCTCCTCTTCATCATCGGTGCCTTCAAAGTCCACTGATTTAGGACTTTCATGAGGAACATGTTGAATAAAATATCTTACACTATTCTCAAAATTATGACTAGATGAAAAATACGCCTCATTTACATTACAAACATTCATATCACATTTCCTAGTCCCAACAAAAGAGGTATGCAAACAATTTGTTGATGTCTCGAAAATAAAATCTTATTTATCTGATGAAGCCATCCCTTCTCTCTAAGAATATAAAATGATACAAATGCTCACCCTCCCTATGATATTATTATAAATTTCATAATGATCTTTTCTCTCTAAATC
>ML780546.1:51633-89539 GCA_009831015.1 Picea engelmannii | reverse complement strand
TTTTTTTTCGCTTATTTTCCCTTAAAAATTAAAAGCAACTTTTAGTCTTTTATTTTGTTATTTGCATGTTAAATACAATATTTCTCATGTTTATTTATTTATCCCACATTCATTAAACATATTGATTATCCATATAATTTTAGGTATATATGTAGACAATATACCTAATTTTTATTTATCCCACATTCGTTATACAAACAGTAATTTATATCATATGTGTTATATATACACAGTCTTGCTTTATATTTTTACATTGTGTGATATCTTGGGCAATATTCGTTAAAGGATTTGGAGCAATCTACAAGGGAGAAACATCAAGAAGACATCCGAGGAGAATCTAGCATTTCAAAGGTTAGTTATTTTTTTAAATTCTTACCATTTACCAGAACAACAATTATAAGATTATCTTTGAATCACATAATAGTTTTTCATGTGAAAATAAAAAATCCTTAAATTTGTTTAGATGTTTTCTAATATTTCTAAAAAATTCCCAATTTTTTTAAAAAAATCATAATTTTTTCAATTTTTTTTAACAAAATCCTTAAGATTTTTTGAAAAGAAAAAAAAGAAAAAAATGTCAAACTTAGGTGTAGTTTTGTAAAAACATGTAGCTTTTCTATTGTTTTTTACTTAATTTTTTTTAGTTTTGGCCCATGGTGGTTATTGGGCAATGTTCGGGGCTTGGCCGTGGGGGCTGGGGCGATTCCTGACATCGCCCTATCCCGACCAGCCCCATGGCCAAGCCGGTGCCAACAAATTGGCCATGGGGTTGGCCCCCCATGACCAATTCACAGTCCATGGGACTGTGACTTGGCCATGGAGGCTGGGGCCATCCCCCCACGACTAAGACACGGTCCCACGGGATCGTTCCTTAGCCGAGGGGAGACATCGCTCCAAAGCCCACGACTAATCCCTGGGTGTGCTCGGGGCTTGGTTGTTGGGGCTAGGGAGATGCCCGACATCGCACTAGCCCCCCATGACCAAGGCACAATCCCGACATAAGCCTAATAATTCCATGGGTCAAAAAAAATTAAATATGGGTAAAAAAAATTAATTTCTTTTTAAATTAGTTCTTATATTCAATGATTTTTTTTTTGTTTACTATAATGTAAAAGGCCAAATTTTATTTTTTATCTTATAGGAAAATGGAAAGAAATAGATTATATATGAATATATATGGATCAAAACCTACAATAATGGCATCCAAAAATGCAACTGGAACCTCCATGAATGTTAGGAAACAAAATGATAGCATAAAACCTTAGTTATCAAGGGGAATGAAGAATGTAAGAGAGTGGAAATCTGTGGAAGGTGAAAAAAAAATGGAATATTCTTGTTTTGTTAAAGACAAGAAAGGAAACAATGGAGATTATATATATTTATATGTTTCTGAATTAGAACATACGCAAGGAAATTATCAGGCACTTGGCTTGTGACAATATATATGTTTGGTGCCAACCACAGATAATGTTTATGCACTTGTCAAACAAGGCAAAACTTATATCAAGTTTAGATATTGTTTCAAATTGAGGAATTATAAAAATAATTAATGTTTTTCAGAATTATGTGTATCCATCATTGATGACATTGAGAAAGGCAATGTAAGTTTTTTATTTCTATTTTTATGTCGTTTATTATTTTTAGTATCATGGTAATGTTTTAATTTGATTTAACATGAAAATTTTATATTTTATTTTTATAGGATTTTGCTGAACGACTTTCACATATGTTAGTGGGGATTTACTCTACAAATAATAGTATCATGTATGTCATCAACACTTTTCATATTGAAAAGACATAAGAAGGAAGGAAAAAGAAATGAAAACTAATGGAGGTTGATCCTACAAGAGTAGACAGAGAAGAATTTGAAAGAAGAAAGAAAAATATTCATTTTAGAAATCCTAAACGGGTTACATTTGAAAATGAGGAAACTCCAAATGAATATTTTGTTGATATTGGTCCCAATGAAGTTATCACTCCTTCTCGCAAAAAGAATAAACAAGATAAATGTAAAAGAGCTATGTTTGATGATGAGTCTATTGATCCTATTGATTACGAAGAAATCATTGATTTAGATGAAACACATTTAAATCATAAGAGGAAGAAAACAAATGTTGATAATGTTCAAGAGGCCATTTTTATCCCAGAGTATTATAGTGAAATTCCTAAAGGTAGCAGAGAAATAATAACACTAGGTGTTGATCTAGATGATGATATTATGAAAACAACACAAAATTTCATTCGAAATAGAATGAGGATGGAAAACTTAGTTGATTATGGCCACACATTTCATTTGAATGTGAAACAACTTTATAAACCCACAGAAGGGAAAGAAAAATATCAAATCAAAAATCCGCATCACTTGCATATTCACAATTTGAAATCATTGATTAGGTACAATCCACATGCATAGGTGGTTGACTACCTAGTTCTTGTTGACCCAATGGAAGTTTCTATGAGGGAAGAATTTTATAGATCAAAATGTTTTGACTACAAATATTATGTGATTGGAGGAAATCATTCTGCAGAGGATAGAAGAGAATTGATGCAAGAATATTCCAATAATCCTCTTTTTGAGAGAGTGAAATGCATAATTTATGTTGGTTTAACAGATTCAAAAGCAACGTTACTAGCATGGGATCATAACAAAGACAATGAGTACAGAATGTATATGAATTTTATTCAAAGGGTGAGATATATCCATAATGAATTTTCTGAAAAATGTCATGGGGAGAGATCAAATGTTGATGTCAAGTTTTGAAAGCAATGTTGTATGGAAATAGGATTCCCACTTGATGATGAAAATACAAAAGAAAAAAATCGCAAAGAAAGTGATATATTTAGAGTTGTGGATAGCTATTTTCAATTGGGATTTAGAACTGGACATGTGTGGGATTTGATAGATGATATCTTCACCCTATGGGAAAGTATTAGCATAAAAAATCGGAGAGTTAAGAAGGCTAAACCATTGATATGTGGCACAAGTAAGACATGTCCTGACATAAAAAATATTCCAAATGATATGAATATAAAACCTTGGAGATCAATACAAGGAGTGAAGGATGGTAAACTTATCATAACTATATTATCATGTGTTAAGTAGGGAGGATTGTCAATGGAGTAAATGTGTGATGAATTTAAAAAGTAAGTTTCTTGAGTTATTTTTATTTATGTTAGGACAAGATTTTTTTGTTTTTTTCAGTTTAACATATCATTTTAACATTATTTTTGTTTTATTTAGTCACAAGGTGTATATGAGAATAAAAGAGGAAATGGTCAATATGTTGAATGAAGAAAGTTAGGATGTTATTAAACTCAACTATCCAGATTCAATCTCTTCAGCAGTATTGAAACATTTTTTTGTTGCATTCAAAAAGGTATGTTGATTTATTACATTCATATTATTCGTTTGTAAGTTAATTTATTTATATTTTAATATTTATAGATATATAACTATATGTTTGTTTCTTTCATTAAATATGCCAAAGAACAATGCATATGGAGTACCTAAAACTTTCAAAAGTTTTATTCAAAAACCCAAGTTTGAAAGAGAAAGAAGGAGATGTGTTCAAAATATTCAACTTGATGACACCCTTGATCACTACATTTGGAATGGGCTCAATATTATTCAATATAAAGTGATAATAGGTGATTGTGAACAACTTGCAAATAATGTTCCTAAAAATGAATGCCCCCTAGTTATTGTGGATATCCCTCATGGTTATAATATCCAAAACATTGGATATGATACTGAGCCTTATACTTACCAAGATTTCAATAAAGTGGTTATGGGATTTACAGAAGTTACACCATCACCATTTTAGATATTTCTAGTATTTCATTCATACACACAACAAGGATTAATACAATCAAGCTTCAATGAGAAATAAAAGAAAAAGATGTAGTTTATTTGGTAAGATATTGAAAGTGTATGTTTAGCAATTAAGATTAGAAAACAATTTTATTAATTCACAAGTTAATTGAATTTGTATTTATTTATGTTACATGCACAAGCCTAATATTCAGATCTCCAATAGAGAATTATTTAAATGTGGTTTTGAGAGTATACATCTTGCAACCTATACAAAGCATGATTCTTATAATTATATTCTTATCAATGCAAAGGATGGAGAGACTCCTGGTAGTATATTGGTATACAATGTTGTGGTTAGAAAGATAACATATGAGGAAAAATATTTGAAAGGAGTTATGGTTAACATTTATCAAAAACCACAAGCATTAATTAATTATCTTATAGATACATTTTCAAATGAAGGATATTGGGTTTTGGATTTGCTCTCGAGTTTAGGTAAGAATTATGATCTAATATTTATGAAATCATACTTCAATCTTATATTATTTTTAATGTATGTATTTTTATAGTATCTAACTTCATTATTTATTTTGTATTTGGTGATTAGGTACAACATTAGCGTGTTTCCTATAGACAGGAAGGAATTGAATAGCCATTGAAAGTGACCCAATGCAGTACAATTTTATTCAAAAAAAGAATTAATGATATTCCATCTCTTCCAGATGAAATGCAAGAAGTTGGCTTGAGGAAAGAACATTTTAGTGAATCAAAGGTGGAAAAATTGTCAAAGGAACCTCAAGGACCATTAGGATGAATGATTGGAAAGAAACACTTTGGAGAACTTGTTGATATCAAAGAACTAATGGAAGAAAAAAATGACATCGAAGAAGATGATAATGTGTCTGTTGAGAATGATGAATTTGATATATATGATATTTTTTGATTAGTTTAAAGATTCCTTTGAAGACAATGCTCAATTTTGAAAATTTTTGATGAGCTATAACTGTAATGTTTTGACTTTCAGATTTTAAAATAAGAATAAAGATGTATCTATTGTTGTTTTGTGATGAATCTTTTTATTTTATTTTTTTCGCTTTATTTGTATGTGAATCACTATACATTGGAAATTTTTATTAAATGTTGTCATTTTTTACTTCAAATGTATAAAAATATGAAAGAAAATGATAATGTTTTATAAAATTTTGACTTTTTTTGTTCAATTATGTCCATAAAAATGATTTATTTGACATCTTATTTTAAGGAATATGTACCAAAATGTATATTTTTTTTTATTATACATGGCTATAAAATGTGTATTGTTTTGCTAAATATTCAAAAATAGTGTTATTTAACTACACTTTGTTTCAATTTATTGAAGTAAAGGTAAACAATGTGTTAAAAATGATGTTTTTCACTATATTTAAAAAAGTATGGAACAATAAATTAATTAAGGAGACAAAATTATATGAAAAATCGTAACTTCAAAAAAGTGAATGGTAAAAAATATTTTTAAGATTGAAAGAAGCATGAAAAACCGACTAAAAACACCGTTGAATAAAAAAAAAAAAATATGAAAAATAAGCATTTAAAAAAATAATGTGGAAACATTGTGGATCGAAAAATTTAAAATATCGAAAAACCACCTAAAAAATAAAGGGATAAAAAATTGGACCCCCCAAAAAACGAGAATTTTGTAGAGTTCTTGTTAAGTTGGTAACTATTTTTTGGTAATCAATGATCTATTTAAGAAGTGTCGTCGTTGTCATTTTGCAAAGGTGGGAATAGAGGCATAACCCCAAAGTATTTACGAATGACGAAAAGGTTTCACCGAAAAGAATCAGTGAGTGGGATCTCACCATGTATGGGCATAAGGTGTTATCATGAAGTGATGAGGAAATGGGGCCCAAGTAACAAATCATGTTAATGCATTTTTAGGAACTAATCATGTCACACCCTTTTGAATGATGACATGGATTTATACATAGGGGCAATTCATCGCCAGGTTCAAGGATAACTTATGAAAGGTCGTCTCTCACTACTTTTCCCTGATGACGACATTATAAAGGTGTCTCCATCGAGATTTTGGTCTCAATAGAGTTGGAGAGTGGGAATAAAAACAACAAAGAAAATACAAGGACCAAGGTCATATGAATCGAAGAAAAAAGGGGGGGGGGGCGTATTTTTAGTTGTTAATTGTTAACTTTTGAAAAGGTTTTGGAGCTTGCGGAGGATTGTATGAATGGCATAAAAAGATAAACATGAATGTTGATGAAGAGATTCTTCTCTCTAGCTTCAGTGACCATAGGAAAACATTAAGCTTGTAAGTGAATAAATAATCGTGTAGGTAAAGAGTGGTGCCTTGCCAAAATTTTGGTAGTATGGGTCCCAACCAAAACTAATAGTTTTGGTGGGGTTTTTGTGTTTCACAACAAATGGAAACTTGCATGAGAGAACCAATTATATTTGTTTCAAACTAACCACCAGATAATATTTTTTATGTCTTTGAATTTGTCGCAAAAGTTACATGATGATCAGTATCATGGACCCCACAAATACTACTATATAGAAAGGATAAGGATAGAATGATCGTGCTTGATGATCTTTAGTATAATTCAAGAGAGAAAAATAAAAACAAGATCAGTTAATTTATTTTAAAAATATGGGAGGAGTAGAACACCACAGAGGCTCATACCTAATTTTTTTAAGACCACAATATATTCCTCATATCTTTTTCCCAGCATTGCTTCGCTTCCAACGAACGTCCATAGCCCCAACGTAGTTTCCTTAGTATCATAGAAGCATGGACATGCTTCCAGTGATCATCCATAGCCCTGATAGGTTTACTTATAATTCCCACACTAATGATAGCACTTTCAACTTCCCTTTTATTTTAGTAAATGTTCACCCTTTTGGATTTTATTTATAGATATTCCTATGCATGTAAGGTGTGAAGGAAGTAGGGTGATACGAGATTCCTTTTGATATGTATGTCTCAGTTAGTTCTTTTCTTCATGGGTTCTTCCCCAACAAAATTCTATTAAACTTGTGAAATTATAGGGTAGGGAGGACTCATGAGAATTATCCATAAGACAATTGGAGTTGTTACTGTATCCTCGTTAAGAACCATGAGTTTTGTATGTGAATAGTCATATAGGAAACCTGTTTCCTGTCAACTTCAATGACTCACACACGTGTTATGCAAAGTGGATGGCTTCCTCAAACAAAGACTGGTGAATTCATCCCACAAAGTACAACCATAAGTTGGATTTAACTATTTAATACCAAACACACGATATTTCATCATTACAATAAGTACCTGAGAAACTATTCTCCTACAAGGTGATCGCTAGGCCTGATTTTATTTTTCCAATAGTTCACGTGCGAAAGAGATTAGCAAGGGATTTATTGTGGTAGAAAAAACAAAGCGGTAAGATAAAATTAGGAATAGGGTTTTATTCTAAAAGGGTTCAAACAACAAAGGAAATTATACTATGTACAAGACTATATCACCAAGGGTGATTAAGAGAAGTATTGTTTGAGGATTTGACCATTGATAGGGAGATCCTCCTCATCTCCCTCCAATGTCTTGAGTTTGAATGTCCTGGACCCAATTTTTCTGATGAATTAGATATGGGTACAACCATAAATTTTGGAACTTTGTATGTTTACCTTTAAGCTCATTTTCTTTGTCCCACTTAAGAACAAGATCTCCCTCCTGACAATATTTTTTTCCTACAAATGACTTATCAAACCATTTTTTTATTACTTCTTGGTATTGCATTAAGTTTCTTTTGTCATTTTCCCTTTCTTCTTACAATTTTAATAACATATCTAGCCTTTGTTGCATTGCTAGGCATGCTTCATCCTAAACAGATTGAGCAAGTTGCAATGAGGGAAAAAAGGTATGGGTAGGAAATGTCACTTCTTTTCCATAGGCTAGAAAGAAGGGAGAATTACTGATAGAGGACTTAGGTGGTACTTTGTCATCCCACAAATCGTTTGAAAGGGATATATTCTAGTTCCTTTGATGATCATTGACAATTCTCTTGAGGATTTTGATTAGGTTTTTATTGGTTGACTCAACCAGTTCATTACCTTGTGGATAATAGTTTTTTGAATATTTAACTTTCATGTTGTGCTCAAGAGCATATTTAGTGAATCTTAGAGAATAAAAGTACTTGGCATTATAAAAAACTAAAGACTTGGGGACACCAAACCTACTGATAATATAATATTGAAGGAAAGATATCACCTAATTTCGTTGACTATGTTCAAGGGGATTGCATTTTTCCATCTAGTAAAATAACAAATATAAATAAGGATATATTTGTGTATCTTAGAAGTTTTAGTATTAATTTACCCAATCATGTCCAAAGCCCATTGTTGAAAAGGTTGTTCTATAATAATGGGTTGTAGGGGAAATGAAACTTTCTTTTCCTTTCCAGTTGACCTTTGACATTCTTGACACTTTCTTACATATGCATGAGAGTCTTTGAACATAGTAGGTCATTAATAACTAACTCTCAGGATCTTGTGAGAAGTAGTGTCACCTCCAAAATTCCCACCAGCGGGGCCATCGTGAAGTTTAGATAATACCTTGTCTACATCTTTCTTTTCAAATCATCTCAGGAAAACACCATCATAATTTTTTCTGCATAATATCCCTTGAATGAGATGATATTGGGATGATTTGAGTCTAAGGGATCTCTTCTTCTTTGGTTCCATATAATGTGGATTTGACCCATTGGTTAAGTAGTATTTCATTTTATAGTACCATTGGTCGGAATTAATAGAGATGTAGCACAATTCTCTTTTGAAAAGGCCTTGATCTTGATACAATTAATCTTCCTCTGATTTATCTCTTACCGATTTAGTAGCTAGCTTACATAATCCCTCCCCTTTGAAAATTTTAGCATTTTTTATCTCCAGGTCATACTCTTGTAAGGATATTGTCCAATTAGATCTTTTCTCTCCCAGATCCTTATGCACTGAGATATTTCTCATAGCGGGATAAGGGACAATTACCTTAGTCTTTTATTTAATCAAGTAAGGAATGGAATGTTCTACAACCTTAAATACAACATAAAACTATTTTTCCACTTCTAGATAATTCAATTCTACTCATTTTAAACCCGGACTCATGAAAGTAATAAGAAACCCATCTCCTTCCTGGTTATTTTGTGTTAGGACAATTGAAAAAGAAATGTTTCAAGAAAATGTGTAGAGGATAAATCCTTGACGGAATTTAGGGCTCAGTAATGTAATGGCTTGTATTATTTCTACTTTGATTATGTGGAAACATTCTTTTTTCCTTAGGCCCCCACTTGAATTATGCATTTTTTTTATCATGTCTTGAAGGGGTTTCATTGTCTCAACAAAGCTAGGGATAAATCTTCTTACAAAATTTATTTTCTCTAGGAAGGACTGCATATATTTTTTTTTATGGAGAGGAGGAATTTTAGTAATATATTTGGTCCTGTCAGGTTCAATTTTCATACCATGTTTGGAAACAATGAACCCTAAAAGTCTTCCCTCATCAACTACAAAAGAACATTTTTTTGGATTGAGGGATATACAATACATCATGCACCTATTGAATACTCTTCTCAAATGGGTTATATGGTCCTTTTTATCTTTGTAGAATATAGTAACATCATCCAAATACACCACAACACAATATCCAATAAGGCCTCTGAAAGCGATATCCATTGCTCTTTGGACGTTTTCTCCAACGTTGATCAAAACTAATGGAATTCTATTGTAAGCATAGGTTCCCAATTTAGTTCAGAAATAAGTATTCAATTGGTCATCATGGGAAACCATAAATTGGTTATAAATAGATAGTCCATCCATTAACGAGATAAGTTATGAACCATATACACATTACAAGATTTTCTCCATTGGAGGTGTTAGCACTCTGTAAATTTGTTCATCTGATAAATAAATGACAGAGGTAATTGTTTCAACCAACTTTAGAGTTGGGCACTACCCTGATCATCTCAGAGAGGTCTCTCTCGTGTCACTTGATGTTTCTTTGGCAATCAATGGCTAGATCTAGTTTTGTTTTGGGAGGTTTTTATAAAATTGATGGCAAGGAAGGGGAGGGACACTTAGGGATATGGAGTAGAAATTCTAAAAGTGAATGAAAACAATGAGTGGCTAATATAACTCTCCATAGGATAAATGATAAATGAGGCAATGAATCTGAGTTATAAATTGTATTTATGCAGAGTGTAAGAAGAAATGGAAAACAAGTAACTGTATCAAAGCGTTACTGAAATGAATTATGAATTAGTTAGGAAGAAAATTACACAGTTTAAATCGCTTAAGCTGAGAGCATCACAAGATGAATTTTGAGATTTTAAACTCTTCAATTTAAACAGAAGAAAGTGCAAATGAAATTTAAGAACACAGGAGATACATACAATGAGAGAAGACAAAAATCATATCACCACCATTAGAATATTTTCATAGAGACTTCAAAAGATTCTGCATATGTATTCAATTCAACTCCAGAAAGTTACAATTTAGTTCAGAACAACTAAGGAGGTTCCCTTGCACTTCTTCCAACATTAATAAATTTAGAACTTCTATCATTTATACAATTTGATTTCCTTTCAATTAGAAACCGATTACAATAGCTGAACTGAAACATTTCATCTTCTAAAACTGACTATAATAATTACATTTGACAGTTTTAGTATGGGAACCAATTACAATGATTGGTCAAAAAAGGTTTCATGAACCAACAATTGATTCCTCTGACTCTTCGAATTTTGTCTTCACCATATGTCCTATTTTGTCATTCTGTCGGATCGACCATTATGATGACACCTGGGCATCATTTGTTGGTTCCTGGAAAATTGCATTTTGTTTTTCCCATCCACACTACAGAAGGGATCGCGTAGTCCATCATTTCCTTGATCTGGATTTCCAGGACAATCCAAGAGGCATACGTCATGACTAGCAGTCCAATATTTACTGTCTTTAATTGATTCAAGATCTCAAAATTTGTGATCAAATACACCACCAAGCTTGTTCCTTTCAAGTTTTCCTCCAGGATTTTAAAATTGGAGTGATCCATTCTCCATTGGGCGAGGTAAGAGTTGTATTCCTCCTGATCGTACAATTTTCCATTTCCATCCCAAAATGGTGGGAGGCCTTTGATGAACAACTCTTCAAACAGATCTTTGAATTCATGTATACTCTACTCCATCGGCATGGCCTTATTTTGGACTAATTTAAGTAGATTATGCTTGGCAATGACCCTCCTAGCCCAAATGATCAATGTAGTCTTGTCTTTAACCCCAATGGTTTGAATTTTAATGGTGGGGATGGAATTCAACAGATTTATAGAATTTTGGGCCCACTCTAATGGTTTCTTCGTGAGTGTCTCATTCAAAAAGGTGCACCTGCTTCTGGTTTTGATGGCCATGTTATCTTTGTCATTGATGAAGTTCACGTACACCTTGAACTTGGTAGCTTCAACAAAAATAGAGTCCCAGATGATGTGTTTGGCTCTCTGTAACAATCCTTTTCCTTTCAAATTTATCTTCAACTTCTCTACCCTTTATTGCAAGGATTTATTCTCCTTCTAGAACTAGGCCATCTTCTCATCCTTTGTTTTCATTTCTTGCTACAACTTTTCTATATCTCCCTTAAGGATTTTGATTTCTCCTACATTCAGGCTAACATGTGACATAGCCTTGAAAAGTCCTTCAATGCTTGGCCCATTTTATATAGTAGAAGGTACAGCTAAAACCACCTTTGGTACTTCTATCTATCCTTGTGACAAATTTACCTTTTATTTTCTAGCTCTAATACCTTGGCCTTTTAATTCAATGTTTCTTGTCGAAATGTCTCCTTATCCTATTCTAGAGAAACCAGTTCTATTGTTTGTGGATGATCTGTGGTAGACATTTTTAGTTTTTTCTTCAAACTTTGAATCATCTTGTCTTTCTCTTCTTAGGAGGCTTTCACTCCCCAAGGTCCTTCAGATTCCAATCTCTTGACTTGACTCTGCCAAGGTCTGTTGGATGCTTTCTCTTGTCTCAACTTCCCCTCCAACTTAAGTTCAGGAATTGATAGTTTTGAATTCTTCAATCCCATACCCAAGTAATATGAATATAGCATGTAACTAGTATTCCTATGGAATTTCACCTTGTCTGGAGCACTGATGTTGTCATAATCTAGCTTAACCTTAGACACTTTATCCTCATCTATGACTGCTATGTTGCATTTCCTCTTCTCTACATCTCTAACTGTGAACAAAGAAGACTTGTGTTGAGAAATCCTTTCTACCTCAGGGATCAAATCTCTTATTTCACTCATGGCCAAGTTTCCTTTCTCATCATATGGCCTTGACACATCTTCTTTAGATTTATAGACTGCTCCAAGTGCCTTATCAAAGATGTGTTTTTTGTTGCTGAAATCTCTTGAGTTGCTTTCAGTTTGGGGCATGCTTCTTTTACCGGCTTCTTCATTTCTGGTGCCACTCTCCACCATATCCATACTTACTTTCTCTTTAGGCTCTTCTTCCTCCAAATCCACTATCTATGGGGATTGTATGATTTTAATTTTGTTGGGAGAATTCTGCTGACTACTAGTGCCTAGGGCCTCTAAACTGATTCTCTTGGTGTAGACACTTACATTGGGAACTTTGAGCATCATCATATAAGGAGTTTGTTGTGTGGTTGGCCCCACTTGTTGTGTTTGAGCAGGCTACAATATGGATTCCATATTAGCATAGGTTTCTAAATTTTCCAATTTGTCAAAACCTTCAACATACTCATGTTCATAGGGGGGTAGTTTGTTCATCAATATTCTTTTAGATATGACCCGATGTAGATCATATCTTCTCCCTTGTAGCTGTGAAAATTCAAACTCCTTGAGTTTGGCCTAGATCTGAGATAAGAAGGATATAGTTTTTACAACAAAGGGTCCTATGATGAAAGGAAATTTGAGGTTGGAGGCTTTTTCCAGTTTTAGGAAATGTTTTTTCTCTGAGATGATTCTTTGCCTGATGAACTCTAGGGAAAATAATCTAGGTGTAAGAAAAATATGCAGAAGGTAAGGGGCCTATTGACATCCATATACCCAAATTACTATAGAATGCATGAACATCACCCAATCTCCCACTTTGTTTTCTGTATTTGCCTGCAAATAACTTTTCATGTCCTCCAGGACTCTTGGTAGGCTAGTGTTGAAGATTAGGCTGTAAACTATGGACATTATCTTGTTGATAAAAATGAGCATTGTGATTCTTTTTCATTCGGTCGAGATGGACGCTACTTCTCCTTTTTGTTTGTCTCTAGGAACATATTTAGCAAGTATGTGTAATACCTGAAATGCCTTAGTGACTGGAAATTCACTATTTGTTTGTGTACATTATCAGCTATGAATTTATCAAAGCTGATGTGAACTGACTGACTGGACGCTAAATGAAAAAACACTAACAGAAATCCTAACATGACCTCGACCACATATATGTCGCTTTCCAGACCTAAAACCTAACTCAATATGGAACATACCCATTGGATTTCAATAACCATCACATTCACATTCATTGGCAAGGATAGACTCTCAGAATAATGCTCGGGCTTGACAATTGTCTGTAAAAATAGGTTTTTGACTTCGAAGGGACATTCTCGGTAAACCATGATTAGATTTTTCTCTTCAAACAATTTAGACACTACGGAGGGGGAATCTGGTACACCTAGGGAATATCGAACTGACGGGATAACTACTCTACACAGAACATAAGACCCTAGTTTATTTAAGACAACTTTATCTTCCTGTGAGTATTGCTCTACGCACCAAGGGCGCCCTAGTCGATAAAGGGTATCTATTTCCCTACATTATCTGACATATTAGCTCTGGACACAGAGATGGGTGAGAGGGTTATTTTAGTGTCGAACACATCTGAATCTCTGTCAATTAGGGATTTTTTGTTTGACGTGGGATCTTTCTCTTCTATAGATAAAATGATAGGTTCCATGGCGGCGATGAAAAATACCTATGAATGATCGGAAAACACATGAGTCAGGTTCACTTTCAAGCTTCAATTCAAATGGAGTGGTCTCCCCAATTTCTAGCATTCCAGTGATTTGAAAAAATAAAATAATGTCAAGGGTTCACCCCTTTATATACACCCAATTTCGGGGACGAGGAAAAGCGGTTTGGGGTAGAATTCTTATCACCCCAAAATTCACCCGGTGGCGCCACGTGGTCCTGAGCCGAAACCATGGTTTTTGTTTCAGCTCGCTTTCAAGAATTAACCTTCGGGCTATTTCTCCGCCCAAAATGATCCCTGATCGTTGATCTGTGGTCCATGCGATCTATGGCCCACCGAGTCCCATCAACTCCACACTTCCACTAGACTTAGCCTCCTTCTGCTAAATATGGCCTCATTCTTCTAGATATGGCCTCATTTTCCAATTTATCACACCTCTACATAGGTTTAGCATCTCGCTAAGTTTTGACACTGGATTTTATACAGAAATTGTTATAGTGATAACATGGGCTCCAACTGGGGTTACTATCCTCCCCGCGAGGTAGCAAATAACGGTAGACCAAGTGCCTCCCATTGGGCTATGATTTATTCCTGCAACTAAATTTAGAAACATTTATTCAAAAATTCAAAATCTACTCAGCATAACTCAGGGCCTTCACCTCGAGCTTCAATTATGTTGCTTTTATTTCGATTTCTTCATGCAAAAAATGAAAATGATTATGTACAATGAATGGAAAAGACAATGACTATTTTAAACAATATATATTTTTAGGAACCTGCCATTCATAGGTCCCCCTCCAACGATGTCTCCATTACTTTCCTATATCAGATAGGCATTGTTTCCATGGTATGGTGCAATTTTGAATGGTCCCAGCCATAGATGGTCAAATTTCCCATGCTTTCCCTTTTCTTCATTTCTGGCATCCCATCTCAATATTATGTCTCCCAATTTGAAATTATCTACTTTGGTATGTCTGCCAAAAGCTTTCTTGATCTTGTCTTGGTGTAACTGAGCATTATTGAAGGCCTTTTATATTGTTTGTTGTACACTGATTAGTTCATCTTTTCATCTTTGAGTGGCATCTGTCTCAGCATCTTGTTCCTGCAACAACCTCATCACTGGCAACCCCAATTTTGTAGGAAAGATTTCCTCTATACCATAAAAAATGTGAAAAGGTGACGTGGCTATAGATCTCTTTGGGGTAATTTTGTCGTCCCATAGTGTATGGATGAGCTTCTTGTGCAAAGATGTTTTGTTATCTTGCAACAAATTTTTTATAATTCTGGATAAGCTCGTGTTTGATGACTCGATCAATCCATTGCCTTGAGGGTAATAAGAAGTGGAGTGGCCAAGAGTTATGTTGTAGTAACTACAAAATTTCTCCATATTTTTGGACTTAAATGCTTTTGCATTGTCTGTGATGATTTTGATTGGACATCTGAACCTGGACAAAATATTGTCTTCCAAATACGGGATGATAACAACATATGTTGCTTGCTTGGTGGGAACTGCCTCAATCCACTTAGTGAAGTAATTTGTTGTTGTCAGAATCCATTTGTGTTGATTTGAGGACTGCGGATGTATTTCTCCTATAAAATCAAGGCTCCACATTCTGAAATTTTCTTCAATAGAGATTGGTTTCAAAGGCAAAGGCTGCAATTTTATTTTCCCATCAAAAATTTGACATTCATGACATCTTGAAACCTCTTTATAGACATCATAAAAAATGCTAGGCCAATAGAACCCAACCCTCAAAATCTTGTGCATAGTGGTCTTCCAATAATGGTGCCCTCCATAGTCACCCTTATGGAACTCTATGATGGTATTCTCTACTTCTTCTTCCAGCAAACAACTCAATAAAATCCCACTTGGGTCCTTCCAATATAGAGCTTGATTTACCATACAAAACTTTGTTGCCTTTAGCTTTAATAATCTAACCTTTCTTTTACTCAATTCAGGAGGAGCTTGCAAATTTATCAACACATAAATAATATCAACATACCATGGAGAGTTGAGAAATTTATGGGATATTTGAGGAGCTCTCTCTTCCTCTGCACCTGCTAACAAATCATCAATGAAATTTACTCCTAAGAGTTCAAAATTGGTATGTGCCATTAGCTTTGCAATCCCCTGTCCCTTGATCAACTTTGTAGGTTTGATTTCCAGGTCATATTCTAACATCACAACTATCCATTTACCCCTTTTTCCTTTAGGGTTAGTCTTGGTTAAGATGTCTTTCATAGAACTACTGGGAAAATAAGGAGTAGTATGGGAATGAAAAATGTAAAATCTAAATTCTTTCAAGGCCTTGAATAGTGCATATGTTTGATTCTCCATGATATCATACTTCAAGGGGGCATCCCTCAATGTCTTATTGTCATATGTTATGGGCTTCTCAAAAATTTTCTCATCTTTATGTAGTAAAACACCAGAAATTGTGTGCTCTGAGGCAAAAGAGAATAGTATGAAGTCCTTTTCAAAATTAGGACTGGCCAATACTGGAGCCTTGGTCAATGCCACTTTAATGTCTTAAAAGGATTTTTTGGATTTATGGGTCCACTTTATTTCATTTCCTTTCTTGAGCATGTTAGTAATATACTTTATGATTTCAGCCAAGTTAGGGATAAACCTTCTCAGGAAATTCACTTTTCCCAGGAAAGATTGCACCTCTTTTTTAGTTCTGGGTATGCCATTTTTTAAGATTCCCTCAAATCTGCTAGGATCTACCTTTATCCCCTCCTTTGAAATAATGTGGCCCATCATCTTTCCTTCTTCCATGGTGAAATTTGAATTTTTGGGGTTCAACAAGATACTGAACTTTCTACACTTATGAAATGCCCTTCTTAGATGTTTGAGGTGTTCTTCATTCGAAACAGAATACACAGTGATATCAGCTAGGTAAATAACAATGAATTTGTCTTTCTCATCAGCAAAATCTATGTCCATAGCTCTTTGAAATGTTTCCCCTGCATTCATTAGCCAAAAAGGAATTTTGGCATACATGAATGTATCCCATGGTGTTGTGAATGTTGTCTTTTCATGATCATCAGGATGCACCATGATCTGATTGTATCTAGAGAAACCATCCAACATTTAAATTTTTTGAGAACCTACCACTTTCTATAGAATGTGGTCCATCTTAGGCAGAGGGTAGTTGTCCTTTAGAGACACCTTGTTCAGATTTCTAAAATCCACTCACAACCTGATTTCTCCACTCTTTTTTCTGACTGGCACTCGATTTTCCACCCACTTAGAAAACCTCAGGGACACTATGATCTTGGCTTCAAATATCTTCTTTATATCTTTCTCAATCAAAGGTAGAAACATAGGATTTATCCTTCTTAATTTATTTTTGAAATGTTTGTGATCTTATTTGATTGGGATCACATGCTGGATGAAATTGGTGTCATAAAATTTTAGATCTTCATAGCTCCAGGAAAAAACATCAAGGAATTCTTTCATTAAATTAATATATCTCTGATTGAATTCAAGGTTGAGCATTCTGGACAGCTTAATGATCTTGTGATCTTCCTGAGTCCCAATGTTGCAATCTTCAACATCCCCTTCATTCACTGTAATTTTTGGACTCCTAGCCACATCATTATTATCAAAGAGTTTCTCGAATGGGACTAAACCCTTGGGAATGATGTTTCTTTTGAGCTGAACTATATCTCTACCTGCAATATAATTGTCAAAGTAACCATCCTTTGTGAAAGCACCTGCATTCACCTCTTCATCACAGTATTCTTCATCAATGTTCAAATTTTCAAATCCATTTTCTAGTTTGAGGAAACTTTCTATTTGTGTATCATCTTCAAAAACCTACCAGTACTTAATATTATCAGGCACTATTGGTCTGTGATTGATCTCAACCTCATATCCCCTTCTAGGAAAGATTGGAATTTTAAAAACTGAAGATGAAGTGGCAAGGGAATCAACAATCTAATTCTGACCCCTTGGAATCGTTGAGAGGCTATATTCTGAAAATTCTTCAAACGGGTCAAGCACTATATTCCTGTATGATCTTAATCTGCGGTGTTTGTCTTGATATATTCCCTTCACCTGATTTATGATAAAATTAGAATCCCCATGAACAATTATCTTCTTAGCACCCATTTCCTTTAAATCTTTCAATCCTAATACCAGTGCCTCATCTTCAGCCTTTTTTTTGTGCAATCAAAAGATAGCTTATAAGAGAACAATTTGGTAGCCAATATGAGGGGGTTAATCCACACACCTTCTCCTTCCCCCTCTCTACTGATAGCTCCATCAAATCTCATTCCCCACATCTCATTATCTGCACTGTCCTGTTGTTCTGAAAACTTCTCAATCTGTTGATTAGATCTAACTTTGTCAGCCATATCAATTTTTGTCCCTTTCTCTTCAAAACATAGATCAATGAAGAAAGTAGAAGACCCCAACTCAGTTTCCACATAGTAGATGGGATGATTACTCGGCTGTGTCTTGTTGCTAACTATGTATTTGAGAAAAACCTTTTTGTACAACCTTCTATCTTGACCAAAGACATGGATGGTGGCATATGACATGTCTATATGGAGAGTTCCCTTCAATTTTACAACCCATGACCTAGATAGCAGGATGCCAAACTTGGGAGGAATATCAACAACCATTACGTCCATGACCATATTATTTGCTGGAATTTGAGCTAAAGACACCACCAAATATTTGATAAGACCTAGGAATTTCACCTTCCTTGAATCAATAGAGAACAGGTCTTTGTAAGGCCTTGTGATATCCAGACCCAATTGGTCCATGACCACCTTGGGCATCAGGTTATGGGATGCTCCTGAATCCAACATGGCATTGTGAATATTCATATCATGGATTTTTAGATTGACATAGAAAGGGGGGACTTCTTCAGCATCACTATTTACCTATACATGTGGGCCAAATAAGATGGTCGGGTTACCATCTTGTATGTTCGAAGTGTCATGAGATTTTTCCATCTTAAGCATCTTGATGATATGATTTTTATATTCACTGTTCTTGATCAATTCATTTAATGGTACATAAATTTTAATATTTTCCATATCACTTTCAAAATTAAAGGAGGATGAGGTTTTCTGTACCTCTTTGGTGATTGTCTCCTTTCTTGTTCCATGTACCTTTTTCTTGGATTGTTCTTTCTGTTTCCTTTGTCCACAACCTCTTTTGCAGCAGAGTCTTTTTTGGTCTGACTTGAAGAGGGTATGTTGCTTTGAGCTTCTTTGGTGGGGTTTACCTTAGGAGGATTTCCCTTTGGGGGATTTGCATGAACTTTCTGATTTTGAAGATTATATTGTCTTTGGAATTGCATGATGGCATTCTGCAACCCTGTTTGGTAATATTCCGCTTCTACTGACAACCTGTCATCGTTTTCCTGCATGAAAATTTCATTAGTATCCATGAACTGGTCATGTTCTTCTTTATTAAAAAATACCTTTGTTTCATCACCATCACAACAATGCATGTTGTCTTCAAAATTGTCATCATAATTTTCATTTACATAATTATTTTGAAGAGGTGGTCCTATTTGTTGATCCCCCTAATTTCCCTGATTTCCTTGATTTCTCTGTTCCCCTTCATTTCTCTGATCTCTTTGTCTGATTTGTGGGATTGCTTGCATTCTCTGATTTCTGGGTGGACCATTAGCCTTTTCTCGGGTGTTAGGATTATTATCTGAAGCCATTCTTTCCATCATTTTTTCCATAGTTTTCATCATCATTTCAAACCTTTCTTCTGATGTTTGTAAGGTCGAAGGTTGTGCCTTATCTTGAATTGTTTTCATGTCCTTGTCAGAGTCAGCTTTGATCTTCCCTGAGGCCATTAGGTTCAATTCCACTTCTATCGCATCGTTCATCATGTCATCTAATGAGGTAGATATTATTTCCCTCAACAATAAAGTGAAATCGCTTTCAAAGGAATCATCATATTTGAGTTGAGCAACTTTAGGGGGGGGGGGTGTTTACCTCGATAGGAATTAAATTATAGACCTTTACAAATCTAGTTGAAAAATCCTACACTATTTCATTAGGTGACCTCCTCATGTTATTATATTGGGTTAACAACTATAGGGGGTCTTTCTTGTCACCCCACTTGGTGAGAAAACTGGTTTTAAAGGATTCAAAATTTATGATACTGGCTGTTGGGAGAGCTCTGAACCACTTTCTTACTTCTCCTGCAAGACTTTGTGCAAACAACCTCATTTTTGCATCTTCAAAATCTACTTCTTATAAGTCTATAAAATCATTAAACTAGTCTAAATGTTTTTGGGTTGACACACTACCTTCAACATCATACAACTTAATCCTTATATTATACTCCCATAGAAAATGATGTAACTACGCAGGGAGTACGAAAGGGGAAAACCTAGTTTCCATGGTTGTTGTGAGGGCTTGAAGTGGATGTTGGTTTTGAGTGTGGATCACAAGAGGTTTGGTAGAGGAAAATAAAATTAAATATTGGAATCACTTTTCATTAAAGATGACCTCATTCAAATAAGATTAGGATTTAGTTCTGAACAGAGTTTGCTCAAATTTTATATCAAACTTGAGATCTTCAATGTGTGTCACTCTATCATTGGGAAAGGATATATATTTGTCTTAACACAAAGATAGGATTATTTTCCTTTATTTTCTTTTGTGTACAAGATTTTCAGGATCATACACAGGGATTGCATCTTCTGGTTCTGGGTTTCTACTGGTGTGAATTCTCTTAGGAGATAGGATTTCTAGCTCAAACTGCTTGGTGCAACTGGTCTCTTGGTAATGGAGTCGCCATGGAAAAAATAATCTCAACCAATACGGTGTTTGATTCACTATCACCCTCAGGAATCAAATATGAAGCTTTAAGTCATTCTTTTCCCAGGGAATATTTCACTTTCGATCCCCGACAACGATGTTAGAATGTTAACACTCTATAAATTTGTTCGATTGATAAAAAAATTGGCAGAGGTAATTGTTTCAACCAAATTTAGAGCTGAGCACTAGCCTGCTTATCTCAGAGAGGGATCTCTCATGTCACTTGATCTTTTTAAGGCAATCAATGGATAGATCTAATTTTTTTTGGGAGGTTTTTATAAAATTGTTGGCAAGGAAGGGGAGGGACACTTAAGGCTATGGAGTCGAAATTATGAAAGTGAATGAAAACAAAGACTCGCTAGTAGAACTCTCCAGAGGATAAAGGATAAATGAGGCAATGAATCTGAGTTATAAATTGTATTTATGCAGAGTGTAAGAAGAAAGGGAAAACAAGTAACTACATCAGAGCATTACTGAAATGAATTCTAAATTAGTTAGGAACAAAATTACACAGTTTAAATCGCTTAAGCTGAGAGCATCAAAAGATGAATTCTGAGATTTTAAACTATCCAATTTAAACAGAAGAAAGTGAAAATAAAATTTAAGAACACATGAGATACATACAATGAGAGAAGACAAAACTCATATCACCAGCATTAGAATCTTTTCATAGAGACTTCAAAATCTTTTTCATATGTATTCAATTCAACTCCAGAAAATTACAATTTAGTTCAGAACAAAAGGAGTTTCCCTTGCACTTTTGCCAACATTAATACATTCATAACTTCTATCATTTATACAATTCGAGTTCCTTTCAACTAGAAACCGATTATAATGGTTGAACTGAAACGTTTCAACTTCTAAAATTGACTATAATAATTACATTTGACAGTTTCAGTATGGCAACCAATTACAATGATTGGTCAAAAAATGTGTCATGAACCAACAGTCGATTCCTCTGACTATTCGGATTTTGTCTTCTCCATCTGTCATGTTTTGGTCTTCTGCCAGATCAACCATTCTGATGACACCTGGACATCATTTGTTGGTTCCCGAAAAATTGCTTTTTTGTTTTCCCAGCCGCACTATCTCCTTCCACTGCAAGTCAAAAGGGATCTTGTAGTCCATCATTTCCTTAATCATGATTTCCAAGTTAATGCAAGAGGCATACATCATGACTGGCAGTCCAATATTTACTTTATTGAATTGATTCAAGATCTC
Source organism: Picea engelmannii (assembly GCA_009831015.1). Classification (NCBI taxonomy): domain Eukaryota; kingdom Viridiplantae; phylum Streptophyta; class Pinopsida; order Pinales; family Pinaceae; genus Picea; species Picea engelmannii. The sequence continues at coordinate 67,691 of ML780546.1, read as the reverse complement.
AAAATCTGTGATCAAATACTCCACCAGGCTTGCTCCTTTCAAGTTTTCCTTCGGGCTTTCAAACTTGGAGTGATCCATTCTGCATTGGGAGAGGTGACAGTTGTATTCCTCCTGATTGTACAATTCTCCTTTGCCATCCAAAAATGGTGGGAGGCCTTTGATGAATAACTCTTCAAACAAATATTTGAATTATTGTATACTCTGCTCCATCTACATGGCCTTGGTTTGGACTACTTTAAGTAGATTATGCTTGGCAATGACCCTCCTGACCCAAATGATCAATGTAGTTCTATGTTTGACCCCAATGGTTTGAAGTTCAGTGGTGGAGATGGAATTTAGTAGATTTATAGTATTTTGGGCCCACTCTGAGGGTGTCTTCACCAGTGTCTCATTCACAATGGTGCACTTGCTTCTGGATGTGATGGCCATGCTATCTTTGTCATTGATGAAGTTCAGGTACACCCTGAACTTGTAAGATTCAAGAGCAATAAAGTCCAAGATGATGTGTTTGGCTCCCTGCAACAGTCCTTTTCCTTTCAACCTTTTCTTCAAATTGTCTACCCTTTCTTGCAAGGCTTGATTCTCCTTTTGGAACTGGGCCATCTTCTCATCCTTTGTTTTCATTTCTTGCTGCAAATTTTCTATATCTCCCTTAAGGATTTTGATTTCTCCTAACTTCAGGCTAACATGTGACATAGCCTTGAAAATTCCTTTAGTGCTTGGCCCAGTTTCTATAGTAGAAGGTACATCTACAACCACCTTTGGTACTTCTATCTATCCTTGTGACCAATTTACCTCTTCTTTCTCTAGTTGTAATACCTCGGCCTTGTAATTCAAATATTCTTATTGAAATGTCTCCTTCTCCTGTTCTATAGAAACCGGTTATGTTTGTGGATGCTCTGTGGAATAATTTTTTAATTTTTACTTCAAGCTTTGAATCAGCTTGTATTTATCTTCTAAGGAGGCTTTCACTCCCTGAGGACCTTCAGATTCTAATCTCTTGACTTGAGTCTACCAAGCTTTGTTGGATGCTTTCTCTTGTCTCAAATTCCCCTCCAAATTAAGTGCATGAGTAGACAGTTTTTAATTCTTCAAGTTTGTACCCAAGTAATTTGAATATAACATTCCACAGGTGTTCCTATGGAATTTCACCTTGTCTGGAGCACTGATGTTTTCATAATGCAACTTAACCTCAGACACTTTATCCTCATCTATGACTGCTATGTTGAGTTTCCTCCTCTCTCCATCTCTGACTGTGAATAGAGAAGACTTGTGTTGAGAAATCCTTCCTACCTCAAGGATCAACTCTCTTATTTCACTCATTGCCAAGTTTCCTTTCTTAGCATATTGCCTTGCCACATCTTCTTTAGATGGAAAGACTGCTCTAGGTGCCTTATCAAAGATGTGTTTTTTTCTGCTGAAAGATCTTGAGCTTCTTTCACTTTGGGGAATGCTTCTTTTACCATATTCTTCATTTATAGTGCCACTCTCCACCATATCCATACTTACTTTCTCTTTAGGCTCTTCTTCCTCCAGATCCACTATCTGTGGGGATTCTATGATTTTCATTTTCTTAGGAGCATTCTGCTAACTACTAGTGCCTAGGGCCTCTGAAAAGCTTCTCTTGTTGTAGAAACTTACTTTGGGAACTTTGAGTATCAACTTCTGAGGAGTCTATTGTGGGGTTGGCCCCACTTGTTGTGTTTGAGCAGGTTGTAAGATTGATTCCATATCAACATAGGTTTCTAAATTTTCCAATTTGTCAAAACCTTCAACATCCTCATGTTCATAGGGGGATTGTTTGTTCATTAATATTCTTTTAGATATGACATGATGTGGATCATATATTCTCCCTTATGGCTGTGCAAATTTAAAATTCTTGAGTTTGGCCTGGATCTGAGATAAGTTGGATCTAGTTTTTACAACAAAGGATCCTATGATGAAAGGAAATTTGAGGTTGGAGGCTTTGTGCAGTTTCAGGAAATGTTATGTCTCTGATATGATTCTTTCCCTGATGAACTCCAGGGAAAAGACTATAGGTGTCAGAAAAATAGGCAGAAGGTAAGGGGCCTCTTGAAAACCATATACCCAAATTACTATAGAACAGATGAACATCACCCAATCTCCCACTTTGTTTTTTGGATTTGGCTGCAAATAATTTTTCATGTCCTCCAGGAGTCTTGGCAGGATGGTGTTGAAGATTAGGTTGTAAACTTTGGAGATGATTTTGTTGATAAAAATGAGCATTGTGATTCTTTTTCATTTGGTTGAGATGAATTATTCTTCAAGGAACTCCTTTTTTTTTTGTCTCCAGGAACATATTTAGCATGTATGTGTAATACTTGAAGTGCCTTAGTGATTGGAAATTCACTAGTTGTTTGTGTACATGATCAACTATGAATTTATCAAAGTTGATGTGAACTGATTGATTGGGCTCTGACTGAAAAAATGCTAACATAAAACTTAACATGACCTCGACCACATATCTTTCATTTTCTAGACCTAAAATCTGACTCAATATGGAACAGACCCATTGGATTTCAATAACCATGACATTTACATTCATTGGCAAGGAAAGACTCTCGAAATAATGCTTGGGATTTACAATTGTCTACAAAAATAGGTTTTTGACTTCAGAGCGACATTCCCGATAAACCATGATTAGTTTTTCCTCTTCAAACAGTTCAGACACTGCGAAGGGGGACTCTAGTATGCCAAGGGCATATCGAACTGACAGGCTATCTACTCTACACAGGACATCAAACCCTAGTTTATTTAAGACGACTTTCTCTTCCTGTGAGTATTTCTCTGCACACCAAACTATGAATTTTCGGAAAGGGAATGTGACCTCGATGATGTAAGGGACTATGGAGGCATGGAATTCTTCAAGAAAGGGTATTTGTTTCCCTACATTATCTGACAGATTAGCTCTAGACATAGAGATGGGTGAGAGCGTTATTTCGGTGTCGAACACATATGGATCTCTGTCAATTACGACGTCTTCATTTGATGTGGCATATTGCTCTGCTACAGACAAAATGACAGGTTCCATGGCGGTGATGAAAAATACCTGTGAATGAGAGAAATTGCATGAGTCTGGTGCGCTGTCAAGCTCCAGTTCGAATGGAGCAGTTGTGCCAATTTCTAACATTCCAGTGATTTGAAAAAATATAAAATAATGACAAGGGTGCACCCCTCTATATACACCCGATTTTGGGGATGAGGAAAATCGGTTTTGGGTAGACTTATTATCATCTCGAAATGCACCTGGTGGCATTACGTGGTCTTGAGCCAAAACTAGGGTTTTATTTTTGGCCCACTTTCAAGAATTAACCTCTGTGTTATTTTTGTGTCTGAAATGATCCATGGTCGTTGATCTGTGATCCCTGCGATCTGTGGCCCGTCAAGTCCCATCAACTCCACACTTCCTCTAGACTTAGCCTCCTTCTACTAGATATCGCTCCATTCCACTAGATATGGCCCTGTTTTCCAATTTATCACACCTCTACATTGGTTTAGCATCTCACTAAGTTTTGAAACTAGCTTTTATACAGAAATTGTTATAGTGATAACAGGAGGCACACGATAATTTTCTTTCTCAGAGGCTTTATTTAAATTCCTGAAATCAATGCAAAGTCTTATGTCCCCATTATTCTTCCTTAATGGTACAAGGTTAGAAACCCACTGAGTATGTATGACTAGTAATATAATCTTAGTGGCTAACAACTTGTTCAACTCAACTTTAACTTATGGCTCAAGACTAAGGTGCAACTTTCTCATCTTTTGTTGAAAAGGTTTTACTTAAGGCTTCATTGGAATGACATGTTGCATGATCTTGGTGTCATAATTTTTGAGGTCTTCATACATATAGGAAAATATATCTTTGTATTCCTTGAAAAACTTGATGAAAGATTGTCTTTCATCAGGAGAAAAACTCTTTCCCAGATTGATATTTTGAGGTGTGGTACTTGTTCCCAGATTTACTACTTCAAATTGCAATGATGAGTTGTTGGTTTTGAAGTTTGTTTCCCTCTTGAACTTATTCTAGAGATAAAAAAAGTTTCTCCAGTATCACTACATTATTTAGGGATGTTGTTATCCAGAACATGTCGATTTCTTTGTTGATATTGATTAGTCGCATCAAAGTTCATTATTTGATCATGTTGACATTCATCTCTAATAGAGTCTTTTAAAGTTCCGTTAAGGTGCAGAAAGTTTCTAATTTTTTTATCATCATCAAAGACTCCATTTTTTTATGTTGTTGGGAATTGAGAGCTTGTACAAAATTTCAATAGAAAACTTATCAGACATTAATCCTTTCAATGTTATCAATATAGATGCAACATTAGCAAGTAAGTCAACATCACAATTCAACGAATGAGGAATAAGACTGATATTAAATGCATCAAAAAATTTAATTAGTTCCCATGCCTCTTGTTGATAATGTTTAAGATGAATTGAAAGACAATGTATGGTATTCCTTACCTTCATTATAAATATTTATGAATCCTCGAATACCTTAATTTTCTTTGCTTTCAAGTCTACTTCTTTTCTCAATCTTTGTAGCAAAGCTTCATATTCGACAGTATTGTTTCTGTATTGGAACTCAAGTCTACATGTAATTAATGTTTTCTTTCCTCATATATCTTTGATTATGCATCCAACACCTGCACCTTCTAGAGACTTGGATCCATAAGAAAATAACATCCACATATTAGGATCCCAATTTTTTGGTTCAATAGTTGATTTCAAATTTTCATTTTTTTTTAATTGTTGGGGTTAATGGAGTTAGTAAGTATATCTAATCTATCCTTGGATATTATGTTATAATGTACACTATAAGTAACGTTAGTATTATCTACTATATCACAGTTATGATAAAAAATATGAGTGCAATGAAGGATTTCATATTGTGTGTTTGATTCTGCAAAAGGATATATTTCAGATGTGTAATTCTGAAAAAAAAAGTGTCATATGAATAATTGCCCAAAATTTAATTATTAAACATCATACTTTAATTTGGGTCATTTAAATTAGTAACCACATGCTTCATATATCTTTCTATGTCGATTATGATATGTTTAAATTTTCCATTGAAAGGAAGCCATAAATGTGACCAATCAGTGGTGAAATATCCATTCAACATAGCAGACCAATATCTACTTAAAAGCATGCCATAATTGACAGGTATGTCTACCACAATGATATCAATAGTCTAATGAATTTTAGGATTAGCATACATTATGATTAAAACATTATTTAGTTTCCCAATTACTTTGACTCGAGTTTTGTCTAACTGAATAATTTGGATATCATATGCTACAGGCTTGACATTAATATTGTCATATACTTTAAGATGCATCACATTAGAGGAAGTTGTTGAGTCTACCATGCAATTAGGAACATTCCTATTAAATTTTTTTAAAGTAATTAGGAAAAGGGGGGTAGTAGATATTGACCTTTATCCAGTTAAGGATGCATTTGTGCCCACTTGACTCTTGGATTGAGTGTCATTGTTGGATAGTCTAGTTTTGGTTGTTCCCTTGTTTATCCCCACATTAACTTCTTTAGTTCCATTGGAAGTCTTTCCCTGCAAGGTTTTAATAAAATTTTCCTTAATTTGAGAGAGTTTCATGAGTTCAAATAGGTAAATGTTTCTATAGTTTTCTTCAAATCTTCCAAGAAATCATATTCCAAGTTTTTTGGGGAAAAGGAAGGAGCACTTGGCATAGGCATTTGATCATTAGCTTTCTGGTTGGAGGGTATCATTTTAGAAAGGTTGGGAGCAGTGGGGTTGGCAGGAGATGAGGTTTTATTATTATTGGAAGTGGTAGTTGTAGGAGGATTGGAAGTGTTTGGGGTATTATATGAGGTGTTCTTGCTCACATTTCTAGTATTTATAGAATTTTGAGATAGGTGTATTTCCTCTATTTCTTCTTCCTCTCCACCATAAGTGATATCCAAAAATGAATTTACCTGTGGCTCTTATATTCCTTGAGATTCCTAAGACTATTCTTGTTGTCCATGATTTTCCTCTCCTTCATCCTTGAACTCAGTCAAATTTTCTCTAGCCCAAGTCTATAAGACTTGAAAAATATCTTCCATTAATCCCATCTTCATGAGAAGGATTGGTTTTATTGGTTGGGGGAGTACTCTTATATTTCTTGGGAGGAAATCTAAAAAAATTATTTGAGTTTGAAGATCCTTCTCCACCAGTATTCTTCAAATCTATTAGTTCATTGGAGAGTTTTTTAACAATTCTCTAGTGAACTTCCATATCCATGGAATCATAATCCTTCTTCTCTTTTGAGGGTTTGGAGACGACTGCTACGGTTTTAACCTTGTCTTTGGATGGTTCTTTCCTAGGATTCCCTTTTGAACTCAGCATGTTCTTTTCAAATTTAAGAGCTTCCTAAAAATATTCTTCAAGGGTGGATTTCTTAGCATTCTTGACAAAAATCGACATGGACATGGGTAAACCAGAGGTATAGAATTCAATGGAAACTTATTCAACATGTTTAGAGGCTCGTGAGATTCGCTTGAATAGATTAAGGAAACATTGACTGTAGTCATTGACCAATTCCTTAGAATCCATTTTAATTCTTGATAGTTCCAGGACTAAATTTGCTAGCGTTTTCATTTTCCCAAATTTCCTAAGAAAAATGGTCTCACAAGTTCTCCAACTAGTAATGGAGGATTCCTCCAAAGATAAGAACCATTTATAATCTTTATTATCAAATGTAAGGGGGAAAAATTGACAAAAAACATCTTCATACCGAATATTTTGTAGTCTTACAGAAAGTAAGAATTTATTTGCGTGGTCTTCAACAAAATCCTTTTGGTTAGGGTCAAAATTTTGCAATAATTTCTCAGGGTGTTTAGGCATGTCATGAAGTATCCCAGGTATGATGACTGCATCAAGAACGAGCCAAGGTTTATATGGAAGGGGATTTTATTTTCCTTAGCTCCATACATATTTGGAGGGTGATACAAGACAAATTGTAATGGGTTGTTTTCTAGTTCACTCTCATTTTCTTCTTCATCCTCAAATTCCTCTCCTGACTCATTTCTTGGTGTATAAGGTGGATATTTGGGAGGGGAGGGAGGTCTAACACTGACAACACTAGAAATAAATAAATTCTCAAGTTCAAAATAGGAAGTCTCAACAAAATCTAATGTATCTTTGGGTAGGTGATATTCTGGGGTTCTGACAACATGATTTATTGATATGAGAAAGGGTCGATAAAGAATGGATATTCACTATGAGGATTCTCCTAAAATTGAGGTAGAAAATAGTCAATAGGAGGTTGGCCTATATATCTTCTCCATTGTCTAGTTAGGACAGGGTCTACATGATCTTGGGACTGCTTAAGAATGGTATCAATCAATGGGATGGTTAATATGTAGGGTTTTGGTGAATAAAATGTAGATTCAAAATGAGTAGAAGAACATTGAATACTTTTCTGAGCTGGTGTGTTCACAACATATGATGAGGGAAGAGAAATGTTAGGTAGCTAGAGAGGTAGTAGTGGGGGCCCAGAGGGCCCATAGTGATAATCGTGGAGGCCATTCAATGTAAGGTGGAATAGGTCCACTATATTATTAAATAAGGCCCACTATGGTAGTTAGATATAATAAATTGGTAGTTATATATAATAAATGTAAGAGGACTTCTTAGAATGTTCTACTTCTAGAATATTCCTCCACTAGAATGTTCTTAGGTGATGGTAGCACTATATAAAGGGGTTCAAGAATTGTAATGGGACATGAAGAAAAGTATTTTATTTGAGTGGTATCTCAATAGGAGGATTCCCCCTTGAAGAGGCAAGTGAACAGGAGAGGATACCTTTCATAATAGTATCCATTGTATGGTGTTGCCCTACCTCAAGGGTTTGGTAATAATATAATGTGGTTTATTCTATCTTGCTATGTGGATATATTGTGTATTCAATATTTGTGGTGATTATATTTTTATATCTATTCAGTTTCTTAACAAGTGGTATCAGATAACTTTCCCTGGCAGACATTGTGGGCAAATATTTTTTATTTTTACAGATTTTTTTCGGAAAAGAAAAAGGAGGGCCGCGACATTCCATAAAATTTTGGTATATTTCTGTGAAAAAATTGTAGAAACAGGTTGTATATATGATTTCCTCTTAGAAAAATACCCAATTTGAAAAAACAAATCATCCGAAACGGAGTCCAGGAAGTCAAGATATTGAAGTTTTAAAATCTGCAAATTTTCAGGGTTTTTTCTACGGACGATGACGCGATTTTTTTTATATTTTTTGTAGCATATGGAGGCCGAATTTTCCCCAAAAAAATTACATATATCAGTTTCTCTCACAATTTCACCCAATTTCAAAAACAAAATCAGTCAAAACGGATTTCGGGAAGTGAAGTTATGAGCATTTTAAATTCAACAGTTTTTCAAGGTTTTTCTGGAAAAAGCCGTGATTTTCTGTCATAACTTATTGTTCTATTTTTGGGGATTTTTCATGATGGCTGAAAGACCAAAGATTTCATAGGGTGCTTGGATGGATATTTCCTCTCAAACCCTCAAATAAATTCTACAAATTATTGAATCATTCAAATCTCAATTGTATGACACATTGGATGCCAAATTGGATGACTTTGTAGATGGTCTCACAAATGACCTCAATGATATTTTTTTTAGTATTCAAGATTCATTGGATAGAATGCAAGAGATATTTCTTATGGAGGACATCAGTGATGAAAATAATCAAGAAATATATGCTTGGTATGATTTGGAGGCCGATTACGATGATTGATATATGGATAGTTGTCATTTCTGGGATGATAACCACTTTCATATTTTATTTGATGACTCTAATCCACATTTTGTAGAGAGAATCAATGTGACAAATCGGTAGCGAATGATTATTACCAGTATCCATCCTGCATATTCTACAGTGGCATTATTCCTTCCAAATTTAGCTATGACCCTTTTCCACTATGTGGATGAATCTTCTTATTTGGATCCACATGAAACATGTCAATATTGAGAGCATAATTTTGAGTTGGTTATTGGGTTCCAAAATATTCCACGGGGAGTTCACATGAGAACTTGGACATGGGACCCAAGATTACAATGGTGGTTGGACTGCTTCAGCATGGTGTCTTTCCTTTCTACATGGGACCTTGGTTCTCCAGTCTTCTTCAGCATTATGGTCCACAATTATCCATGGGACCCTGGTATATGGTTGTACATCAAGTGTTGAGGACAATGATTTCATAAGGGGGATGGAATGTTAGGTAGCTAGAGAGGTAGTAGTGGGGGCCCAGAGGGCCCATAGTGATAATAGTGGAGGCCATTCAATGTAAGGTGGACTAGGTCAAATATATTATTAAATAAGGCCCACTATGGTAGTTAGATATAATAAATGGGTAGTTAGATATAATAAATGTAAGATGACTTCTTAGAAGGTTCTACTTCTAGAAGATTCCTCCATTAAAATGTTCTTAGGTGATGGTAGCACTATATAAAGGGGTTCAAGAAATGTAATGGGACATGAAGAAAAGTATTGTATTTGAGTGGTATCTCAATAGGATAATGCCCCCTCGAAGAGGCAAGTGAACAAGAGAGGATCCCTTCCATAATAGGATCCATTGTATGGTGTTTCCCTAAATCAAGGGTTTGGTAATAATATAGTGTGGTTTCTTCTATCTTGCTTTGTGGATATATGTGTATTCAATATTTTTGGTGATTATATTTGTAGATCTATTCAGGTTCTTAACACGAAATGTGCTTAGAATGAAATTGATTGGAATCACTGGACAATGAAGTATTTACTTATAGAGTAGAATAGGAAGGGTTTTCACTTTTAATTGTAGCCATTTAGTTTTTTGGCCCTCCTTCTAGTTCCATTTCTATTGACGATCCCAGATGACTCGTTCAAATAGGTAATGGATAATTCTCGATGGAGGGTCCAAATTAGACCCACTATCATTTGGGATAGTGTTTCTGACTAGAATGTTGGCCTGGTTTCCACTCTAACTTAATTATCTAAATATGAATCTAAGAACCGAAGGTTCTCAGATGAATTAAAATGTAAAACTAAACTAGGATGATGATAGCCAAAACTAAACTAAGATGTAGTTCTACACTAAATTAAACCTATCCCAATCAGGAGCCAACTAATAAAAATTGAATGTAGTTAAGAATGATATCTTCTAAATTAGAAATAATTCATACATTCATATGATGAATACAGTTGTAATGTAATTAAAAATGTTAACAAAGCATTACACTTAGGTTTAATAACATTATGATTGTATTTAGTAAAGGAAACAAGTGATAATCTATGCATGGGAGAAAATTGTATAAACAATTCACACAATTAAACTCGTAGAACACAGATAAGGAGTAAAGAATTAAGAAAAATATCAAAAACATTCACCAGAATCACATGTCTCCAAAATGCCTCTTGCTCTTTATTCAAATGAAAGTAGTAATACCATCCGAATTTCAAAAGCACAAAAGTCATTTCCCTTTTACATTCATACTTTTATAGAATACGAAGCGAATATGTTTGTATTTCTCTAACTTTCAAACTATCAGAGGACTAAGACTATGCTTTAGTTCTCTTTCCCAATTAGGGTACTATATTAATTAAAAAAAATGATTGTACTACAAAATTCGATTACAATATAATAATCAAGTGGGACTTGGTGGTTTCATCTTGTCTATGAAGTTTTTCCACATATTGAAATCCTCCAGTATAGTATCCACTCGGTAGAGGTGTGTCTTTTCAAGATCCATTTCACTATTGTAGATGGGGGTAATAATTTATGTCTTCAATTTGTGCTCTATGCGTTGCAAGGAATCTTCAGTTAGCAAAATCAACATGGCGACCCATATTAAACTTTTCTCTATAACCTTTGCATCAACTTCATTGATGACTTGAATAGACTTCATGTTGAGGTTTCTCCTTCTTTCGACATATTCTAACATTGTTTGAGTTGATGATGCCTTCTTTAAGTCTCTTAAGGGATCCAATTCAAATTTTTTGAGTAGGTTGTTGGATGACTTCCAAATCTCTTTTCTTTTTACACTGACCTACTCCCGTGTGTTATTAATATATTTTATTGTCTCCATCCCTGAATTTAAGATTTAGAGATCTCTGATTCTTTTCTTATCTGAATACATAGGCAAAGTTTCGGTGGAGTTCTAATGAATATCCTTCCATTCAATAATTTTGTTGTAGGCCTCTTGGAAATTTTGGTAGTTTTCTTGCATATCCTTCACCTGCAGACTCAAATTCATTTGATCATATTTGGTTTTATATATTTTTTTGAGTTCATAGAAGAATTTCTTTCATGAGTCGCTAAGTTTTTCATTCATCTTGATGGCTTCTCCTTTTATAATGTATAGAGAAAATATTTGACTTTGGTTCTATTCTACAATTTTGTTTAAGTGGTCATTATCTTGTTGTAGTCTTTTGATTTTTTCTTCAATATTTTCATTATAAATACTTATCTCATACTAATGACCTTTGATTCTTATTGTTATCACTGAAAAATAGTCTGCTGCATTGCACATAATGGTTGAAGAAATACATCAATTCCAACCACAATTAGTCCACCTATAGCACCAAAATCCATCAAAAATGAAAACAAATATACACTTGGTTCAAAAATTAAAGTGCACAAATTCATCAAAGGAAGCGCGTGCACAGTGTGTAGAATACACAGGCTAACATAGCCCTCAGCATGCATTATGCGCAAGATGCGTGACTGTCTACGAGAAAATTCATGCACTTCTCATGAACGACACATTTATGAATCTTTTCGGCCTCTCAACCACTTCTAGTTCGACTCCCAACATTATTTGACACTCAGATCTAAGCGAAATCTATCTTGGAGGCTGATCAAGGGCTAGGAAGTTCCCTAAAAGGCCCCTTGTTCACACTATGAACTAGTTGTATCTTTCCATGAATGGACACTATAAATATGTGTCATGGGTGTGCTAGAAAAATAATAACTTCAAGGTATTGTTATGCTCCAATAATTCTTCTTTGAGAATCCTCTTTTCTCTTTGAATCATTCAATCACTATAGCAAGGGCCATTCCACTCACCCGTTGAGAGGATTGGCATTGTATTTCTTCACCATTGTCATTTTCCATTGTATGAAGAGAAGATCTCTCTATTAGGGAACTCAAGAGCCCTCCCAAGGAGGAAGAGGGGATTTGTAAGTCCCTTTCTTTCTCTACGGTGTTTACCCTATCAATATATTGATCCATTGGTAGCTATATATTGGTCATTTTTTATTTTCATGGTTCTAGTTCTTGCAAACTTCTCTAACATTTTATTTCTCTTTGTTTTTAGTTTTATTTATTTGTTTCATGTGTATTTGGTTATCTAATCAACTCACAAACCTCTGTATAATTTAGATGGCTTAACTAAGCATGCAAGTGTTGTGTTTTTTCTCACCCATGTGACAAAACCAACACAATAGATTCGTGACCATACTAAATATCGATATAAAATTCCTCCCTATTTAAGTCTTGAGAGCACTTATTTTTAATTTTTTTGATATGTAGGTACCAAAACCGGCCTAGTCCATCTTTCCAAAGTCAAAATTCAGAGCCAAGGCAAGATAATTTCACTTGGAAATTTCTTCCCCGACGCATGACAGGAAGTGCATTGCTTTCAAGGCACACAGACATGCATTGTGCACAAAAAAAACTCCATTACTCAGCGCATTATGCGCCTTCTGTGCGCCTGTCCGAACTGCATCCCACACATAAGTTTATTTTTTGCAAATTGTAAGGGTTCTTATGAGTGGTTTGAGGGTCCCTAGCCTTTAGATTTTAATTTCTTGGACTTTGTAAAGAATCTACACTTCACTTAGAGTCGTTTATCACAAGAAAGGTTAGCTAACATAAGCACATAGGGGTAAAAATAATCATTATTCTTCTTTTTTCTTTGTTTCCACATGGATGGCTCATTTGGCATTTAAAATTTTGAGTTGAAGTTATTGCTTTTTCAAACACAATCAATTAATTTGGGACCAGAAATCAATTTTAACCCTCAAGTATGCTCTTCCCACACACCCTAGAGTGATCTCGAGAATCAGAAAAGGTGGTTGAAAGGAAATTTCATCTCCCTTAAAAAATCATTAGGAGATGACAAAACCCCCCTAGGGTACCTCTTAGTTTTGGAAATCATCTTAAAGATTTGTAAGGGCCCATACATGCCCACATGTTTGAAATCTTAGGATAGTTTCTAAATGCTTTCTTAGTTTAGACAACACTCTAGGAAAGTTTAAAAGATCAAGTAACGGGCCCACACATACCCACATGTCTACAATCCTAGGATAGTTTATTTCTAGTTTAGACAACATTCCAGAGAGTTTAAAGGATTTGTAAAGACCCATATGTCCACATTGCTAGTTCTTTAGGTATTTAAATATTTCGCAAGGTTGTACCAAAGAAACATAGTAAGCTAGGTAAGAAGATTTGTAAGGACCACAGGAAGTCCACATGTTGCAATATCACACTTAACTTATTAAAAACATTTGTAAAACTTTTCACTTTATTGCACACAAAGTCACTCCTGACACACAAATTCTATTAGAATAGTGGAGGTCAAAGTAGGATTTCTTTTTTAGTACTCCCAAAGTACTTCAAAGGAACTCTGAAGGATCTGAATACTTCTTCATAAATTATCCACACCCATTTAATTGAAATGAGGTTGTTGCGTGACCCCAATATCTCAACCCACCACATCTAAAAAATTTCTAAGAACGCACTAAATTTTCCTCCACAAGAGGTGTCAAAAGAATTTTTTTAGTCTAGGTAGGATCTCGGGGGTATTCATCCAAATAACCCCCTGTTATCAGGTTCTCACATTTTGAAAAAATACAAGTTGAGAATAGGGATCCTCCAAATCCTCCAAGTCAAGTGTTCCTATACCATAAGGCAGGGAGATACATGTGAAGGGTCGAAGGTCAAGGTTTGGTTTTTCTGTGCATCCCTCATTGATTCACCCAACTCTTATGAGGGCATCCAACCCATGACCCATTTCTTAGGATGAAAATCTAAATGTCACACTTTGACCGAGGTACTTAGTGGCCAAACATAGGATATCCACCCAGGTGGTGATTGTGGGCTGCAATCACACCTTGATTATATATTTTTGTGGCTACTGGGAAATATTGCCAGCTCTTTCAAAATATGCACCCTCTACCCCTCATTTTAAATGATTACTTCAACCTTCACTATTTTCTCTTTCGGTGGCTTCAGACACCACTGTCGAGTTCTATTGGAAGTCCCAATGCTAAATTGAGAGGAAGGACGATAACTCTTTTAGGACACGAGCATTTGTTTTTTTTATTCCCCCATGCAAACAAAATCCACCTATACACATGCTTGTTTTCTTTACAGTTGATTTATGTATCATGTTCATTTGATTACATGCAATTGTGAGTTATACTATTTTGTAAAGGTCAAAATATCTTGTTCATTTATTTCTCTCTTGTCACCATTTTCACACATTCACTTTGCTAGTTGGAACCATAGGGGAACCAAAGAATCCCCATCGTTCTATAAACTTGTGGAATCTCCCTCTTATTATAGGAGGAGTCCCTAGTCTAGCCAACTCACCGGCTTAACCATCTCACACCCCAGTGAGTGCTACTTTTTTGGGATCAACTTTGCTTGGTTCGAATTTTCTTGGGTCAAATATCCAAGGTCATCCATCTGTTAGTTCTCCTTCACAAGGAGGGGGGGATCAAACTTCTTCTCAAGGAGGAAGTACAAACCCACCAAATCCCTCTCAAGGGACAGGTCCATTACCTACACACACAATGGCCATAACTAATCGTCCAAAAAATCTCCCTATGCCATACTTGGCATCCCTCAACATTCTTGATTTAATCAAACTCACTAATGATCCCATTTTGCATGACACAAATCGGCCCAATATGCCTACAAAATTGCCTTAAGATATTCCAAAGTTTCAAGGAAAACTAGGGGAAGACCCCACCAACTATGTTATGACCTTCCACTTATGGTTATTTTCAAACAAAATCATGGATGATTCCATCCGCTTGAGGTTATTTCAAAGAAATATCATGGGTTCATCAGCCAAATGGTATGTGGATGAAAAATCAGGGTCCCATGTGACCTTTGAATCAATGGTCAAATCCTTTTTGTCCTTTCTCCAATTATCAGTTCATCATGATACTAGATTAGAACTTCTCTCGGAGCTCAAACAAACCACGGTTGTCCATATCATCGACCACATCCATGAATGGCCTCGACAACATAGTTTGTGTAAAGAAGAAACCACCAAAGAACAACATCTCGATTGGTTTCTTAAATAGGTCATCTTTGTTATCACCAAATATGTAGCATCCAAATTTCCTCAGTCGAAAGAAGAAGCCATCAACAAGGCCCAACAATTTGACCTCATATATGGCCAATCAAGTTACCTATACACAATATTTCCTGATGCACCAAGAACCATACCTTTTAGCTAGGACAAACCTAGGATGTCCCACACTGCGGATGGCTTGATTGGTTCTATGAAACATTGCAACTCCTATGGACACCTGTCACCTACTTATGGTGCAAATCCATATCCACAAACATATGGAGGGATGTCTTATTTGTTGATTAAGGTTGGTTGTCATTGATGTCAACCCCTGAAGAAAGACCAGTAGCACAAAGGTTTGGGTAATGGACCCAATAGTGTTTGATGTAAATATGACTCATTATTGTTTTTTCATGGTTGATAAGAAGTAAATATGGATGAACTCCAAAGTGGTCCCCTTATGGTGAAAGCCCTCACGGTAAGACGCTTTGTGGAGTAAGAGAACCCATGCTTAATTGTGGAATAATGAGATGAAGGAAAGTGAATTTGTCAGGGAAAATATCCTATATGGATAGTTCTTGTCATGTCATTTCCGGTGGTATGTGGAAAGTCACATAATTCCTCACGGTTAGAGAGTTATGGCCATGAGAAGTTGGAGACCCTAGGTTTGGGTAATGGACCCAAGTTTGTTTGATGGGTAATGGTATGAGTTATGATA
>ML780545.1:630328-647593 GCA_009831015.1 Picea engelmannii | reverse complement strand
CCAATCATTGACTTCATGTAAGAGGGTGGGTGTGAGAAGTCACATCCCATAGTTACCGAGAGCATGCGGGTTGAGTACAATTGGCTTGGGGAAAGTGAAAGTCAAGTAAACAAGAGAAAGAGAGGAAATTCGTATGGGTAAGAGACCAAAATTACAGATTCACGTTTTTGGATGGAGAGCTATTTTTACATGGTGTTTTCTGGACAAAAAAGGAGTTCTAAGTGCTGAAGCTTGAAGGCATCTATTGTGGGCACATTTGGCAGTTGTTTGGAGCTGCAATTTCATAGAGAAAGAGGTTGTGGGCCACTGAGTAACGTTCTATTCGAATTTCGTCAGAGGAAGCACGTGTTTTGCTACTGGGCAAATTCATGTTGCAATTATAGAATTCTTGAGGTCTAATTAGAGATATTTCCTATCCAAATGTGCTGGAATCCCTAGAGGAGAATGGAAATGTCTCCGGGATTGGGAGCAATGAAGGGAGATTCAATCCCTTTGGTTCTGCAGGTTATGGGGAAGAGAGATGGTGGACTGGAATTAAATGTGATATTTGATTGTTGAGAGGGGGACATTATCCAACCTTAGGGACCACTGTCTCTTATGGATTCATAGCCCCAACTCTGGGGTGACTTGCTGTTGAGAACTAGAACAACAAGTCTATGGTTGGGAGGAATTTTTTTCCTTTACAACGCATTGCATACTTTCATAAGATAAACGTTCTTATTTCTTGTGTTGTTCATGTTAAATGCTGATATAGTTGTTGTGCATTTTACTTTGAGTTATCTTGGTTATTATTGCTTGTTGTGAGCAAAAAGATGTATTCAAATCTTAGTTTATGTGGTTGAATGTTGTTTTATGGGTTTAACTGTTATTGTGCACAATTAAATTAATTTCATTTACATTTTTATTCAGTATGGATAGCTGCATGAGTTAGAATGTCATGTTGTGTGTTATTTCCACATTTATATTTGGTATTAGAAATTTTTATTGGGTCATTTTAATAGTGACGTGACCCATCTGGGGGCTGGGTATGTTACAATATTGGAATAACAAGAATTTTTTTATTATATATAATATTTGTCACGTGATATAAAAATTGTAGGAAACAAAGTATGGAGTGGAACAAATGGAAGATATGTTGCAAAACAACATGAGGCATGGATTTGAAAGAACATATATTGAAGTAGTAACTACTATGGTAAGTTTATTGATTTCCACAATCATGTATATTATACTATAAAATCAAATATAATTTTTCTTATTTATTTCTATGTTTGTAGATGGAAGATGGAGAAGCCAAACATAATCAAGTTAATCAACAAAACATTGAAAATAAACCAATTACAACATCCCCTACAAGTGGTGAAGAATGAAGCACACAAGTAGTGCAAGCATTGGCAATAACATGAATGCTGAATGCTGATCAATATAACTAAATGTTAAATTTTTTATATATTAAAATGTTTGTTTGTATAAATTAGAGATTTTGTTTAATGTGGAACTTTATATTGTCCCATTTGGTATAATGATGGGTGACCAATAATTGTAACAATTATTTTTTTAACACTTTGTTTATTGTAGACCTTTATGTTGTCCCATTTTGTATGATGTAGGGTTCCTTATTCTTATATATTGCAATTGGGTTTCCTATTCTATGCAATATATGCTATTATAAATTGACTCTAGAGGAAATCAAGAAATCATATATGCTCGGGAAATTAGATTTCCATGAACAATGAAGCGGAGGCTATAACTCTATTCAAAATTATATTACTTCTTAAAGCACAAGGGGCAAAGGAGGCATCAATGGTGGGTGATTCAATGATAACTCTTTGAGCAGTACATGGAAAATCTCTTCTTAAATAGAAAATCTTAGCTGTCTAGATGAAAATAATACTATAAGAATTGTGGGGCTTTGATAAGATTGAGTTCTTCCACATTCTATGACATTAGAGCTCAAATGTAGACCAACAAGTAATTTTGGGTTCTTGATTAAGTTTGGTCTTATGTTAAATAAATGGGGGGAGCTCCTTCCAACTCCAAAATAACACAACCTTAGAAATGATGGGGGCTACCTTAGGCATCCCCTTGGTGGATATATCACTATTGAATGAATGGTATTTATGAACTGGGATTGTAGCATTATTTCCCTCCTACTCTCACTTGTGCGAAGCATTATGAATTACATGGTGCCTTTTTTTGGTGATTAGTGTGCATTATACCATTGGGATAAGTGTTAGTTCCATTTTGTCTCAGTTTTGTGGTGTCTAATTATGTTTGCTATAATTTATTCTTGCATCTAGCATTTGGTAGCTCTAAGCATTACAGTGAGCTCCTCTCTCTTGTATTTGAGCCTATGTTCCTGTGTATATGTTATACTTGGTCTTGGATTGGTTATTATGTTATCTCGATTTAGGATGTTGCATTACTACTACAAGAAAGAGTGTTGTGACCTTTGTGAGTTGGGTGAAACCAAGAAAGGGCTTAAGCAATGTATGAAGGAGGTGGGATAATCCTAATGTGGTATTATTAATGCTTGGATCAGGAGGGAAAGGTGACAATCAAAGTTTTTGAAAAAAAACATAGCAAAGTAATGCAGCTAGAGACAACTGTGTTGTGGATACAACAAGGCATGTGGTCAATTTGAGTGAATGAAAAAAGGCGGTCAATGCATATATGGGATTCAAGTGGAGAAAAACCTTGGAGGTATTCATATAAATTGGAATGATAAAAAATATCATGGAGCATATCATGACCCACCTAGGTATTTTAGACAATGTGATTAAACCCCACTCTCATTCATTCTCTCCCCCCTTAGTAGAATGTCCCTAGGCCTTTGAAGGCCCTGTTGGAGCCGCCTTTTTCAACTAGTTTAAATGTAATTTTTAAATCAAAGGTTGGACTTTAAGTTGTCTTTTACTTCATGACCTTACCCACTAAAAATCGCAGTGGTCCTGATATACAGAGTGGCGATGGATTTTATACTCTTAAGCCATTACCTTTTAATTGTTGAGCGAACTTTTTCACTTTTCTTTACCTCAGGATATCGCGTTTCGTGAGTTATGAGTCGTAATGTTTACAAGCCCCGATGCGTGAAGTTGCAAAAATATTTTAAAAGGCTTACCTCTGGTTAAATCCGAGAGTAATGTTCCTTAAACCCTAGTCAAGTGCTATCGGGGTTTCGCGTCTCGACGTTCACTCTCTCCAAAAACCTTACCATCATAACTCCAATAGGAGAAATCGAGAGACATTCACATAAGTTTCCCGGGTTAGTGTCAGGGATGAATATGTTTTTAAACATAGTTAAACTCTGTCGAGATTTTGCGACTCAGCATACGCTCCTCCCAGAAGCTATACCTTCGAAACCCTGAGTCGCGAAGTCGCGATATTACTTAAAAATAAATTAATTAAAACACTTAATCTAGTTTACCTTCTGGCTTAACTGGATCACATCATCGCGATCTCAGAATTTTGCGACTTGGCATACGCTCCTCCTGGGAACTATACCTTCGAAGCCCCGAGTCGTGAAGTCATGATATTAATTAAAACATGATTAATTAAATGCTTAATCCAGATTACATTTTTGCTTAAACAGACCGCGTCATCGCGATCTCGGGTTTTAGGGGATTGAAATGTTAGAGTGAAAACTCCCAATACGACGAATGCCGAAAGGTTGATTAAAGTTTAAGAAAGCCTGATTAAAGAAGCTAAGCCAGCTTAATCGATGTTTAATAAAAATAATAATATGCACAGTCTACGAGGTAAATTTAAATGTTCCTTGCACCAACTTGTGTCACGAACCGTCGAAATTTATGGCATTAATTGGAAATGAGGCGAAGCGACAAGTAAGGATATGGTTTATTGCTAAATTTGTCTCTAAAAATGATTTGACCATTCTATTCATAAGGATGTCGAGGTTTTAAATGGTCGAAGATATAGGTCTCTTTCTTTTATTGTCACAAAGCTCATTTCTATTTTGCGCAAAAAAGCTTTTCTCAGCAAACTGATTTCTGTATGTATACATATTTTTACCGTAGGAGAGATAAATCAAAATCCTCTGTCATGGCCCCACAAAAAGCGTCCAAGGCAAGTGCTGAGAGTTCAAGGCAAGGCTCAGATAATGTTTCTGATACTTCACCATGAAGTGTTGATTCTGTCAGAACTTGGTCATACATCTCCAAGATTTTGCAGTTCGAATTGGTAGACTGTTCAGATGATTCCAATGATAATGAGAAGGACAACTTGGCCACTAAATACAAGATCATCGTCCAAGCAGAGATGCATAAAGTAGAGACCAAGCCATGTCTTCTTCCTTACTATGATATGATTCGATGGGCACTAGACCATGTAGATATCTCGACTATAACCATCATCAACGAGCAGAAGATCACTATTGGGACCTTTAGACCAGAACACTTACAGGAGATGTACAAATTATCATCCACGCCGAACTTCACATACAATGCCGAGTTTCTGGAGGATTTTAAACAGAAGGAATGTGAGCAATATGACAAAAGCTTATCTGATTTGATCAAGGATTGGGTCTCACACCTTGTGAAGTTCAGGGAGGATAGTAACAGAGTTTATTCCATATCTTCCTTGGAAACGCAGTTCAAATACATAACAATGATGACCTGTAGATTGTATGGGAGGGAGGACACCACACATTTTTTCCTCACGTGGGTGCCTCTGATGCATACAGTCGTGGAAGGCTATTCCTTTGATTGGGCCAAATTGTTGTCAGATAGTCTAACCAGTCGGATTACAGAACATCAGATGCAAAAGGCGAGTGGGAAGGCCACTTCATTTTTTATGTCCGCATACATCATGGACGCCATGTGTTTCATGACGCCTTTTCCCTTAATGAGCTGGAGATGGGATCCATCTGACGTCGATTCTATCCATGTATACCATTCAAATCTTTGGGAGGATAAGGCCGCTGATTTCATATACAAAATTTTCAATTGGGTAATGGTACCGATGCATGTCACCATCTTCGATAATCCACCACCCAGGATCTCAGATAGCATCGCGACCAATTTGAGTAGCATGGATGACTGGTACATGGAGGTAGAATTTTCATACATTAGGGTTTTCGGTGCCTCTGTTCCTCCGCATGCTCTACCATTATTTATACCCGATAGGCTGGTTTGTTGCGAAATCGCTAGGCAAACCGTGATTGGTGGCATAAGCAAAGAGCTTAAAGGATTTTCGAAGAAGGCATGGCCACCTTTCCCCATTCATTTAAATACCTATTCTTTATTAGATTTCGGGAATGCAAAGAATGAGGCAGTAGCCTTAGAAGATATTAAATTGGTCCACATCGAATTCAAGAAACACAACCCACACAGGGTCATGAGTAATCACATGGCTAGTTGTGGCCTTAAAAGATTTGAACACGAGAATTCGCCTCATGATGATATTTTCCAAGGAACAAGATCTCATGTCGAATTTTTGGGTCAGATACAAGCCCTTTTGCCCGAAGAGAGGGCCGATGTTTTCAAATTCCAAGAATAGCAGTGGGGCTGTCTTCCCCCAGTATTATAGGGTGTGAACCCAACGACTCTATAGGTGCAGAAAATGAAAGCCAAAGGCTCCAAAGATTCAGCACCTGACCGAGAAGAACACCAAGAAAAGAAAGAGAAAACTAGGGGCCCAAAACAGGAAGCCAAGACTCCCAACCCTCCAAGCGATCCAACCTCGGTTGTTACTCTGGGGAAATCATCTAAGTAGGTCGACAATCCCATCGTTAATGTTACCCCCCTACAGTCCACAAAAGGGATCCCGGACGTAGGTTGGATTTTCGGCTCAGAATTAACACCTATAACTATGGAAGAGCTACCACCGAATGAATTCTTCTTTGATAAGAAGAGAAAGGCTGTCGTGAAACATGAAATTTATCAAGAGGCAGGCACGGTATCCAAGAAATTTAAAATTTTAACTGATGGAAGAGCTATGAAAAAAGAGGAATTTGTAACTCAAATAGCAGGGACATTGGGGGATTTTACTACAACCAACCAATTTTCAGTCGGGACCCTAAAGGATCAGCTGAAGTGAAAAAATTGCTTGATCAAAACATTAGAAGCTAAACTAGCTACATTAGAGGCAGCTGCCAAAGATAAGGCGAATACAGGTATAGAGAAAGCTAGAGTAGCCGATCAAAAGGAAATCGAGCTGCTCAAATCTAATCTCGAATAGACATATATGATGGCTCAGAACAGTCAAGTACAGATAGGGAAGCAAGGAGAATTGATAGGGAAGCCACAAGACAAATTAGACTTCGCCGAATACTAGGTAATTGATATCGGGATATTTCAATCCCAAGCTATAGAAATCAGAAAAAGAGTGTCGGCAGATCAACAAGGTCTACTTGCTAAGTTGGAAACAATTCAAAACAACTGCCAACTCATTGATCGAGTACTGGAAAACCTCTCTCTCAGAGAAAAGGGAGTCGGGGCGGCTCGAGTTGCTTTCCAAGAGGCTATTATAGCCATGGTGAAAAGGGAAACATGTAGTAGTTCCAGGTTTTCCATCAGAGAGCAGATCCGAGGTAACATTTTGCTAAAAGAATGGGAGCGTAACATGTCATAAGGAAAACAAGAAGTTAAAGAGGTGAGCAAATCTTGTGAAGAAACTTTCGGTTTTCTAGATGGGAGTTGGTTGGGTTTCGATGGTGAAAGCATCACTGAGATACTGGGCCACATCAATATAGCCAAGCATCTGCTCAATATCAAGGAAAAGGAAGAAAGAGAGTTGGCTGAAATATCACAAATAACCTAGACGAACATAGTCCAAAGAGATAAATGGCTAATTAAACTGAGTGTACAATTATGTTCTATCATCATCAAAGACCAACAGGTGGAAGGAAAATTGACACAATTGGTGAAGGATTGTTACACTTTTGAGGCAAATAATCAAGCAGAACCTTCTTGGTTGATATCCCAGCTAGTGGAGAAGTGCCTCGCTTGCACTGAGCATGCGAAGGGGCAGGTTTCTGGTACCAAATAAGGACAGAGACAAAGAATTGAAATGATTAACTTCCTTTTGTTGTAATCGAAAACCTCTGGAATGATTGAGATTCCAACATATAGAAATTTGTACAAATATACACTTTGAAGAAAGAAAAAAGGTTGGACCTTTTTGGTCAATTGTAATAGAGACTATCTCCTTTTTGAGAATTAATACAAAGCAATCCAGAGACTCCTGATTCCATCAAGACTATGTTATGAGTTTGTTTTCTCTGTGATGTCATATTCAATTTCATTTTTCTTATATATATGTCTGATGAATGTTTCATTTAAATTTAGTAAAACCTCTACTGTGGTGATCAATTTTTAGCCATCTATATCGTTTACAGTTTTTCCTCTGTATCAGCTATTAACAAGTACAAGACCTGTGAACCTTTTAGATTGTCGTATTTTATGCTTCGTCAGATTCCTTCTTATCTTATTTTCTTCTTTTGTTTACAGGGTGAGATTCTCCCTTGATAGGAGCCTCACATTATAGAAATTTTAATGTTTTTCTCACATTTCACACACCATTTATTTAAAATATAACTCAGTTATAGAAAAATGCCTTTGGTTTGCATTTTATCTTTAATATTGAATTCACAAGTTCTCTTTTATAAGATCAAATTGAGACAACATCTGAAATTTTGAACTCTCCTTTAAATTTTCTTGTTCCTCTATGACTGTCCCCGTTGTAAGACAACCTAACATAGAACTCGACTTATTGGATCAAACACATATCGCTTTGAACATTTTCGATACTATTCTTAAAACAACCACTACCCAGGTAGAACTTGAATGTTCATGGGCCGCGATTGAAGGAGATATAAACATCCAGGAATAGTTGGAAGTGAGACAATGACAACCTCTAAATCAGCCTTAGCTTCTGATCTTTAAAGAAAAATAATTCAGAAACAATTATGGAATTTATTCAAATATTTAATAAGTTGTATAATAAAATCCCATCCGAAGTTAAACCATCCCAACCTGCAGCCAAAGTAACCTTCGCGGGAGCTTTTGAACCCGATTTCGCCCTTCTCTTAAGAGAAAGAAGAGGGGCTACCTTAACCATAATGCAGGATGATGATGTGGAAATTGAATCTAACATGATGGATTCTGGCAAGTTGAAAGCTAAGGTAGAAATGAGAAACTGAGAAACCAGATGTTTTAGGGAACAAGCGGGACCCTCAGGGTCTAATAGATTTGCAGACGACAAAATGGATGATATGGCTAGGATAATTAAGGAATTGTCAAATACAATTTCTAGGATGGAGATGGATCAATCTAGGGCCGATCCTTTCGTTAAAAGGGAATTCAGGAGAAACCCCAATCTTCAAAATCAACAAAGATAGACTAAAAATGAAGATCAAAAAATTTAAACCCCTTTAAAAAATGAAAATTTCATAGGAGGAAATGACCTGGAAGATTTCGAGGGTTTGGAAGAAGATGTGAAAAATTTGGGTGTCGAATGAACTCAACCTTATGTAAATAAAGAAGATTATGAGAAGTCTTTAAACACACAACAACCATCAAATGAAGATGATGATATAAACAATACTGATTTCGCTGTATGTCAAGAAACGATCGATTCTATAATGGCTGAGATCCAACCTAGGTATAACCTGAGATCTAAAAACAAACTTGCGTTGATTCCTCAACCCAAGAAAATTCTCCCTAGAGGTGAAGTATACGTGCCATCCCCAAAAGAGACCGAAACATCTACCAACAAAATAAAAGGGGCAGACTTGTTGGATCCTAAAATGAAGGAGGTTGAGACCCAAACAAGGGAAATCAAGACAACTGAGACACCCACACCGGTAAATAAACTCACGAGTAATAAATCAGCTCAGACAAATAAGTTGGAGAAGAGAGAGTCCGAGGTTTCAACCAGAGAAACAGACAAAGGTAGTGGCGGTTTTAGTTTTGAAAATGAGATAAATAGGATCAAAATACCAATCCCTATGGTTGAAGTAGCAAAGAATCCTGCATATCGAAAGCAGATAACCAAAGTGATAGGTTGGTCACATCAAGAAAGTTAATCCGACGTGATAAACTTGGAAGATGATAAGCCCAATATCAATTTTGGTCCACATTTTGAGGGTGCTAGAGACACCGTCGCTCCTTTCTATATCACCCTAAGTGTGCATGATCGACTGCTACATAACTGCATGCTAGACTCTGGAGCTTCACATAATGTGATGCCCAAAACTATTATGGATAGACTAGGCCTCAAGATTACCAGGCCTTATGGAGATCTCTACTCTTTCGATTCAAGAAGAGTTAAGTGCATGGGTATGATAAAAGATTTAGTAGTCACCCTTGCACATGTCCCAATGAAAAGCATCCTGATGGATGTAGTTATTGCCGATATCCCCCCAAAGTATGACTTACTGCTATCAAGGTCGTGGGGAGCCAAACTTGGGGGGTCCCTCCAACTGGACATGAATTACGCCACAATTTCCGTGTTTGGTGGAAAACTTACTCAATTATACATGGAAACAAGGTTAGACTATACAGTGAGCGATCCTCAGAATCCTAACAATTTTCCTGTTTACATTGCTGATCAAGATCTAGGAAATTGTATTTTGTCTTTTGATGATGGTATAGATAGCTGCACAAAAGAAAATTACATAGATGAGAAAGAATCAGAAAATATGCATAGCACTAGGATCTGCAAAATGTTTTTTGATGGTGCCCTGTCATGTGAAGGAGCAGGTGCAGGGGTAATTTTTGTGGCACCTGAAAATAAATTTGTTGTCCCTTTCTCTTACAGGCTTCAATGGGATATAGACTACACCAACAATATATGTGAGTATGAAGCCTTAGTATTAGGATTGGAAGCTGCCAGGAAGATGAACATAAAGAAACTAGAAGTATATGGAGACGCAGAGTTGATAGTCAAACAGATAAATCAACAATACCAGGCCAAGCACCCGAGATTGAGATCGTACAAAAATTGTGCCTGGGATCTAATGGAAAATTTCTTCTCATCTGTAAATATCCACTTCATCCCATGCAATAAAAATTTGCAGGCCGACTCGTTATCCAAGGCAACCTCGACGTTTTCTCCCCCTACAACTTTTAAATTAAAATATCACATAGAGGTAAGGCATAGACCATCCATCCCGAACAACATACAACACTGGTAGGTTTTTGAGGATGATGAATAGATCAGGAAATTCCTTGAAGTAGTGGGCGACTTCTCTGAAACTCACATTGATCAAGAGAATCAAAATGATCACATATGGATCATGCAAGAAGGAGAGGACCCTCAAGAGTTCCAGGAAAAGATTGCAAATCATCGCATGTTGGTTCTAAAACACAATCAGATTCCGAAAGGACTGATCCCCCTGGAGAGACTGTTCGATCATAATGACATACCCTTGAAATCCACCTTGCAACCCCAACTAGAGGAGGTTGAATACTGTGATGTAGGGATCAAAGAAGAACCTAGGATGGTAAAAATATCAAAGTACCTTCCTCTTGAGGTAAAAAACAAGTATAAAGACTTTCTCGAATAGTATAAAGATGTTTTTGCTTGGTCTTATGAAGAACTGAGAAGCTACGACACCACCGTAATCGAACACAAGATACCCCTAAAACCTGGTGTCAAACCCTTTTGACAAAAACTCAGAGAGATTAACCCTATTTTATTGCCTATGGTCGAAAAGGAAGTTAAAAATCTCTTGGATGCAAAAATAATAGTACCTCTGAGATACTCCGATTGGGTAGAAAACTTGGTCCCGGTCAGGAAGAAGAGTGGGGAGATTAGATTGTGTGTTGATTTTAGAAATCTGAATAACTCCTCCCTCAAAGATAACTACCCTCTACCCAAAATGGATCATGTTTTAGAATAGGTAGTTGGGGCAAACAGGATGTCGATGATCGATGGGTTCTCTGGGTATAATCAAATGGCCGTAAATGAACTAGATAAAGAGAAAACAACTTTCACTACCCCTTGGGGTACTTTTATGTATGATAAAATGCCTTTTGGTCTAATGAACACAGGCATAACTTTCCAATGTGCTATGGACATTGCTTTCATCAGCGAAAGGGACAAATTTGTGGTAATTTATCTTGATGATCTAACTGTTTTTTTTAAATCTGATGAAGATCATCTGATACATCTCAAGCAAATGTTTGAGAAATGCCGTAGGTTTGGTCTTTCTTTAAATCCCAAAATGTCTCACTTCGCCATGCAAGAAGGCAAACTCTTGGGCCATATTGTGTCTCGAGACGGTATTAAAATTGATCCTAAAAGGGTTGAGGCTATAGATACTATAAATATTCCTAGGAATGTAAAATAAATTCAGTCATTCTTAGGAAAAATAAATTTTTTGAGGAGATTTGTTCCAAACTTTGCTGAAATTGTGAAATTAATCACAGATATGCTAAAAAAGAACAACGAAGTGAAATGGATGGCAGAATCCAAAGAAACATTTGTACACATCAAGAAAGTCATAAGAGAGGCACCTGCAAGCATTGATTATCTAAAAGATTTTCTTATTTTCTCATTCACCTCCGAACACACAATCACTGCGGTACTCCTCCAGAAAAATGAAGAAGGTTTCGAATAGCCGATAGCCTTTTTCAGCAAGAGTCTCAGAGACGCAGAACTTAAATACGATATAATGGAAAAACAAGCGTATGCTATGGTGAAGGCGTTGAAAGCATTCATAACCTATGTGCTGCATTCCAAGATAATTGCATATGCACCTACCAGTTCTGTAAAGGATATTTTGGTTCAATATGACAGTGATGGAAAAAGGGGACGATGGCTTTCCAAAATGCAAGAATTTGATCTGGAGATAAAACCAATGAAATTGGTAAAAGGACAAGGTTTGGCTAAACTCTTAGCCGAATCAAATTTCAGAGCCCTCGGTATAAATAGCTTACATGGATATGAAGAGGGTGAGGATATGAACGAGATTGATGAGAAAACAAGTGCTATCAGAATCGAAGAAAATTTTGCATCCTCTGATTGGTACAAAAACATAGTGTCCTACCTACTGACTTTGAAATGCCCGAGTGATTTATCCCCATCTAAAGCCAGGACGCTAAAAATGCATGTGGTCAAGTATTGCATATCTGAAAGTCAATTGTATTGGAAGGACCCACTTGGCTTCCTGCTAGTTTGTTTGGTTGAATAAAAAACATAGAAGGTTATAAGTGAATTTCACGAAGGAGTTTGCGGGGGACATCACACTTGGAGGGTGACAACTTATAAAATCCCGAGGGCAGGGTATTATTGGCCAAAAATCTTCTCAGATGTCAATGCCAAAGTCAGAACCTGCAACCCTTGCTAATTGTTCACAGGAAAGCACAAACTCCCAATGCTACCATTAGTCCCAGTCAAAACAGAGGCTCCTTTTCAGTAATGGGGACTAGATTTTATAGGCAAAATTAACCCCCATTCTAGCACTCAACACAAATGGATCCTAACTGCCACATATTACTTCACTAAATGGGTGGAGGCTATTCCAACCAGAAGGGAAACTGATTCGGTAGTAATAGATTTCCTAGAAGAGAGCATTTTATCTAGATTTGGCTGCCCCCGAAAAATAGTTACCGACAATGCCCAGGATTTTAAATCTATGGCTATGATCATTTGTTGCCAAAAATACAATATCGTCCTCGACCATTCCACGACATATTACCCCCAAGGAAATGGACTAGCCAAGTCTTCAAACAAGAGTCTGATCAATATAATTAAGAAAGTGTTGAATGAGAACAAAAAATCTTGGCATGTACATCTGAAATACGCTTTATGGGCAAATCGGATAGGAATGAAGAAATCTACCGGAACTTCTCCTTTCCAGATGGTGTACGGGACTGACGTGGTATTACCCATAAACTTGGTGCTTCCTGTAATGAAAATGTGGCAAGATGAGAAAGAAGAACCAAACCATGTCACAAGGAGGATGAATCAGCTGATCAAAGTACAACAAAACAGGGTTGAAGTGGACGAAAAGTTGCAAAAATACCAAGACGACATGAAAACGTTATTTGACCGTAAGACAAAAGACAGAGAGTTTCTCTCGGGTGATTTGGTCTTGAGATGGAATGCTAAGAAGGAAGAATCAACAAAACACGATAAATTTGATCATATTTGGTATGGACCATTCAGAGTTGCAGCTTCCGAAGGAAAAAAATCATTTTTATTAGAAAGCCTGGACGGTAAAATCCTCAACGCTCCTGTCAACGGGCGTTATTTAAAACATTATATGCAATAGTTGGTTCCCAAAAAATTTCCATTGTATATACCGGTTTGTGTTTTCTTTCTATTTCATAATTTATTTTTGGTAAGTTTACTTTCACAAATAATTAATCAAGTCAATGATTTTTGTAAAAAAATTAAGTTACAGAATTTTCAATACATTCAAAAAAAGAAAAAAATAAAAAAAAAGAAAGAAAAAAATAAAATAAAAAAATAACCTGGTACTTTTCGTGTTTTTCCCCTTTCAGGATTCTGGCTTGCTACTCGAACAAGTGGAAGGAGTAAACAGAAGGTCATATAATAAAGAATAAATTCGCCGAAAACAGGTGATAGAAAAGGTTTTTTGTATTTTAAAATGGTAAGTCAAAGGTATGAATCCCTGAGAATTTTATTTTTCAAAACAAAGATCTTCAAAGCGCCGTAATGATCTCATAAAATATAATGTTTTCTCTTAATTGGTTATTAAAAAAGAAACAACCCCTTATCCTGGGTCCTAAGAATTTCACCTAGATAAAGATAGGAGGTAATCAAGATAAAACAGGGAAAATAAAGCATCTCCAAAAAAAAAAAAAAAAAAGGTTTTCAAGAGCCGGTTTTAATTTTTGACCCCTGTTTCTCAGTGTATAGATCTTTGTCCGTCACCTTTCTTTCGGTCTTCAGATTTACCGTCTTAAAAATCCAAACATATTTCCAAGTTTATATACATGGGGAGAAGAGATTACATTTTAACTTTGAAAGCTGTAAAGCATATTTTGGAAAGTAAGCTGGTGTTCACAACTCCTCAGTCTCTTACCAAACAAAGTGATGCATAGGTTGATCCTGACTATTCTAGGTTTTTCAACAGTTTCGAAAGATTGAGGCTTGCTCGAAGGAAGACCCCTAGAAATAATTTTTCCCCTTTTTCCCTATGGGCTAAGGTGTGGTGAAAGTTAAGGGAAGGTTGATACCAAGTAATCAAAGTAAGTTGACAGACCTCCATTGCAAAATATTACGCAGATATCACCCCTCATACAAACTGATTGCCCCCACTTCGTGTTCTAAAAAGTAAATTATAAGACATATGGTGAAACAAAATTCATATTTAATTGTCCATCTAGTCCGAAAAGACGATGAAAGGAAATTCATAAATGATTTCCCTTGTCTTAGCATTTAAATGCATAAATATATTCCGAAGTGGTGAAATGAAATTCAGCAAAAGGGCCAGATAACTTCACCGGGGTATTGAACAGGCTCACTGGCAGTGAAGTAATATATGGGATATCTGTAAGGCTGTTATACATGAATCTCACTCTACTCTGGTAATCAATTCTCTCGAAACCGGATCTACATCCTAAGTTCAGACATGGCTTCCCGATTAAAAACATGTAATAAACTTTGTTTGATGAAAACCAAAAGCCACAAGATCTGTTGGATTTTTTAGGACTGTCTTGATTGTCTTAATGCAAACCTAAATTCAGTAAAGAGAAAGAGAAAGTCGTGAAAGGGACTGCAGCTGAGTGTGAAACGTATTTGAGTGTTGGAAATCTTTTCAGAAGTAAAAGATGAAATCTCTTCTTCCCTCTGTATTCATTTTTCCTTAAGCAAGTTTCGCAGAAGTAAAACCAATGACTACATTTACCCAATACAGGCACGTGGTCTACTATTCTTCCCGTCTCGCAGGGAGATGGGATTTCTAGTTGGAGCCGCCTTTTTCAACTAGTTTAAATGTAATTTTTAAATCAAAGGTTGGACTTTAAGTTGTCTTTTACTTCATGACCTTACCCACTAAAAATCTCAGTGGTCCTGATATACAAGGTGGCGATGGCTATTATACTCTTAAGCCATTACCTTTTAACCGTTGAGCGAACTTTTTCACTTTTCTTTACCTCAGGATATCACGTTTCGGGAGTTACGAGTCGCAATGTTTACAAGCCCCGATGCACAAATTTGCGAAAAGATTTTAAAAGGATTACCTTAGGTTAAAGCTGAGAGTAAGGTTCCTTAAACCCTAGTCAAGTGCTATTGGGGTTTCGCATCTCGGCATTCACTCTCTCCAAAAACCTTACCGTCACAACTCCGATAGGCGAAATCGCGAGACATTCACATAAGTTACCCGGGTTAGTGTCAGGGATGAATATGTTTTTAACCATAGTTAAACTCTATCGGGATTTCGCGACTCGACATATGATCCTCCCAGAAGCTATACCTTCGAAACCCTGAGTTGCAAAGTCACGATATTACTTAAAAGTAAATTAATTAAAACACTTAATCCGATTTACCATAACTGATAGTTTAAGGATGGTTAAGCAATGGCACAGTTAAACAGATAGTTTAAAAGATAGTTAAACAATTGCACAGTTAAACTGAAGGTTTTAAATGACGGTTTAATTTTACACATATATCAGGTCAATGTAAATATAACCAGTCGAAAAATCATTGCGCGCATACAGGTAATACAATTTAAAACCGGGTCCTTAATATTTATATCTGACTTGGCGTTTAAAATGCGAAATTAAGAAGGACCTAAAGCACCAGCAAGGTAAATGCTTAATGAAGGAGTTTGAGTTTTAGAATGCCCATGAGTTTTTGTTTCTTTCTTATCTACTTTGTTTGGGCTGGACGGGATCCTTTATCGACCAGTTGCTTACTATCAGCACTGTTTTGTTCACACAACATTGTGTTGTTTCAACTCGTTTGCGTGATTCTTGGGGCTCGTCCCCTCTGGCAGTAATGCCATCTTCCACCTATGACATTTCTGCTACGTGGCGTGGGTGCCGAGTTCTCAGTCGCAGACCACCCATTCCCGGCGTCCCCATTCAGCGATAACCTTTTTACCATTTAAATTTTAGGGTTAATTATTGCTGGTTCGATTGTTCTGGTGTTAATATTGCCGTGTTAACATATGTTGACTATCGTTTCATAGTGGTTTAATAATTATCGTTGCAACATTATGATTTTAACATTAGCGATTAAAAATTGGTTAAATATTTCTGTTCTAATTTTTGGTTTCGATCTTGTCGTTTTAAAATATGATTCTGCCTCATAGCAGTAGTGACCAATAATCCAATCGGCAGCGCATGCCACTGGTAATCTGGTAGTGATTATAATTTCTCTTTACTTGATAACTAGGACAACGTTGACTCCGGTGGGAGCTCAGTTATTTCATATTACATCAATGAATGCTGGCGTTGGATGCCTATTTTTAACTTTATCCTGTCTGCAGACTTTTATAACAGAAAAAGTATAAATAAACATACAGTGAATCAACTAACTACTTAGTTAAGTTCTCGCTCAACTTGAATTTAAAACATATAATTGACTGCCACATCAGTGTGAATTCGGAAGATAACACGTGAAATCGAATGATGACATGGAATATACACTTTGGAATTACACGCAAGCCACGTGGATGAGTCGAAAATCATAGTGGTCACTAGAAACATGAATCTGGGCATCCGATTATCCACTACTCAATATACCATTTCGGTTGACTGCGCATCATTAGATTTGGATTCTTGTTATCTTAACCTAAAAGATTACCATCATAAGTATAAATTGAATTTATTTAAACGGTAATAAAAATTTGATAATTTGATTTCCAGATTTGATTATGAGTTCTTATATATTTACAAAATTGTATTACAACCTCAGAATTGCCTTGATTTTTCTATTTTGGGTGATAAAAACAATACTGCCTATTACCGTGTGGAGTAAAAGTATTATCACAAGCTGTCATATGCGAATGCATTGATTCTTCTCAATCGTTGTAAAAAAGAGATAGGTATAAGACCATGCATAGTACACCAGACCGTGTACTTGTGTCAACGTTACCTGGCAGACTGTTAAGTAACGATTTTTATACATTTACTTTTCCAGAAGCTAATTGAAAAATATATATATAATAATATACTTCTAACTAATATTATACCAAGGATAAAAAGAAGTATTAATCGAAATGATTAGAACAGAATTATCTATATATAGACCTTTGATTAACGTTAATTACAAGTATGGTCAATTTTATTCTTGTCAATTTATCATTTCAGATCGTGTCCCTTRAAATTT
>ML780545.1:617512-630301 GCA_009831015.1 Picea engelmannii | reverse complement strand
GAAATTTYAAGGGACACGATCTGAAATGATAAATTGACAAGAATAAAATTGACCATACTTGTAATTAACGTTAATCAAAGGTCTATATATAGATAATTCTGTTCTAATCATTTCGATTAATACTTCTTTTTATCCTTGGTATAATATTAGTTAGAAGTATATTATTATATATATATTTTTCAATTAGCTTCTGGAAAAGTAAATGTATAAAAATCGTTACTTAACAGTCTGCCAGGTAACATTGACACAAGTACACGGTCTGGTGCACTATGCATGGTCTTATACCTATCTCTTTTTTACAACGATTGAGAAGAATCATTGCATTCACATATGACAGCTTGTGATAATACT
Source organism: Picea engelmannii (assembly GCA_009831015.1). NCBI lineage: Eukaryota > Viridiplantae > Streptophyta > Pinopsida > Pinales > Pinaceae > Picea > Picea engelmannii. The sequence continues at coordinate 629,950 of ML780545.1, read as the reverse complement.
TTTACTCCACACGGTAATAGGCAGTATTGTTTTTATCGCCCAAAATAGAAAAATCAAGGCAATTCTGAGGTTGTAATACAATTTTGTAAATATATAAGAACTCATAATCAAATCTGGAAATCAAATTATCAAATTTTTATTACCTTTTAAATAAATTCAATTTATACTTATGATGGTAATCTTTTAGGTTAAGATAACAAGAATCCAAATCTAATGATGCGCAGTCAACCGAAATGATATATTGAGTAGTGGATAACCGGATGCCCAGATTCATGTTTCTAGTGACCACTATGATTTTCAACTCATCCACGCGGCTTGCGTGTAATTCCAGAGTGTATATTCCATGTCATCATTCGATTTCACGTGTTATCTTCCGAATTCACACTGATGTGGCAGTCAATTATGTGTTTTAAATTCAAGTTGAGCGAGAACTTAACTAAGTAGTTAGTTGATTCACTGTATGTTTATTTATACTTTTTCTGTTCTAAAAGTCCGCAGACAGGATAAAGTTAAAAATAGGCATCCAACGCCAACATTCATTGCTGTAAGATGAAATAACTGAGCTCCCACCGGAGTCAACGTTGTCCTAGTTATCAAGTAAAGAGAAATTATGATCACTACCATATTACCAGTGGCATGCGTTGCCGATTGGATTATTGGTCACTACAGCTATGAGGCAGAATCATATTTTAAAACGACAAGATCGAAACCAAAAATTAGAACAGAAATATTTAACAAATTTTTAATCGCTAATGTTAAAATCATAATGTTGCAACGATAATTATTAAACCACTATGAAACGATAGTCAACATATGTTAACACGACAGTATTAACACCAGAACAATCGAACCAACATCAATTAACCCTAAAATTTAAACGGTAAAAGGGTTATCGCTGAATGGGGACGCCGGGAATTGGTGGCCTGCAGTTGAGAACTCGGCACCCACGCCATGCAACAGAAATGTCAGAGGTGGAAGATGGCATTACTGCCAGAGGGGACGAGCCCCAAGAATCACGCAAACGAGCTGAAACAACACATTGCTGTGTGAACAAAACAGTGCTGATAGTAAGCGACCGGTCGATAAAGGATCCCGTCCAGCCCAAACGAAGTAGATAAGAAAGAAACAAAAACTCCTGGGCATTCTAAAACTCAAACTCCTTCATTAATAATTTACCTTGATGGTGCTTTAGGTCCTTCTTAATTTCGCATTTTAAACGCCAGGTCAGATATAAATATTAAGGACCCGGTTTTAAATTGTATTACCTGTATGCGCACAACGATTTTTCGACTGGTTATATTTACGTTGACCTGATATATGTGTAAAATTAAACCATCATTTAAAACCTTCAGTTTAACTGTGCAATTGTTTAACTATCTTTTAAACTATCCGTTTAACTGTGCCATTGCTTAACCATCCTTAAACTATCAGTTTAACGGTGCCATTGTTTAACTATTTTTTTTTTTTTAAACTATCCATTTAACTATGCCATTGCTTAACTATCTTTTAAACTATCAGTTTAACTGTGCGATTAAACTATCATTTACAACGCATGACTAAAACTGACGCTTGGAAGCTATGAGGAGAAGACCAGTGAATAGATGGGCAATTACCCTTTCAACAGTATCACAACAAATGCCCAAAATGACGCCCAAGACATGTAGCAAGACACTAAACATTAACCAATGGAAACACAGATATAGTACGCCCAACATCTCAGGAAGACGCAGATAGTCGAACGCCCCACTCAAACAATGATTCAACGCCTTGACGACATTATGCCCAGCCATAGATTCCCCCATAGATTTAGCAAAATACAGACATGGAATGCAACAATCATGACCATAACCACCATGCCAACGATTTGTCCACAAAAAGGAAAAACAAAATGCCGAACCAATCAGAGAAACGAAACGCCCCAATGACAATAAAAATACAGATCAAGCCCAGATTAAAACCCCGTCGTCTTCCTCAGCGGCGTCCTCTAACCAAGATTACTGCGCACGCACACAATCTACTCAATCAACAACGGTATAATAAAACCCACTCATGTCAACGAAAGCCGTAGCGAACCCCAAGTCGCGTGTCGAACTTGGCTCTGATACCATATGTAACGACCTCCTATCTACAATGCGTACCCAAAAATTCCCAACAAACTACATTCTTCTCATGGCCAAAAATGACGGTAACAATTTCAACATTGCCAGAACAACTCACAACAACCTTGCAGAAACGAAATTTGCCGAATATACAAATGCCATAACAATTCCACAATTTCAACATCAATAACATTTAATTTGCCGAAAGTAAAAATGCATTATACTTCACCAGTTAAAATCATACCGTTGCCTTTCGCTTTCCTCGGACGACATCCCGCGTTTCGTGCCGCGTCCCACTTGCCGACCGTAAAAAGCTCACCGTTACCTCCCAGCCAAATGCTAGGGGTACTCTACTTCCCCCTTAGCCCCCCGAGCCGCAAAGGGGCCACACAAGAACCAGAGATAGAATAGCGTCTCAGCTCGCCTCCATGACACTCCACCACAGCTGAGATATACCCAACTCCTCACAAGCAACCCGTCAAGCCACAATTCGGTAGCGTAATGTTACGCTAACCGTTCATCCCCTTCTTCCTTCATTTCCCCTCCTTTTATAGAATTTTGAGACTGACCTAAATCATAAATCATTAATTAATTAATTTTTAATGACAACCCTCTAACGTTCTCCGCCGTCCAAGTGTCACACATGCCTCTGGATCTCCAAAATTAATTTATTTTTTTATAATTAAAAGACTCAAATTCCTCACTCCCCCCAAAGATCACTCCTTCAATTACTCAAATTACTCCTTAATCACTCCTTAAATTTCTCCTTAAATTACTCCTTAATCACTCCTTAAATTTCTCCTTAATCACTCCTTAAATTTCTCCTTAAATTTAATTCTCTTTTATTTTATTATTTCATTCTCTCTTGTTCTTTCTATTTTTGAACCCAAAAGATAAATGCGGTGTTTAATCTTTTCAAATATTTTTAAATTCCTAGCTTTTATCCTCCCACACTTTAATAAATTTTATTTCTTCTTTATCATTTAAAAGCCATGGGTTTCACTTAACTTAATTCCCTCATTACTTTACCCCCTTTACTTTTAAGAAGACTTTAATTAACACCTAGGAGGGTTTTAGTTTACGCCCTAGGTTTATTTTGTAGAATATTTTCTTAGGGCTTGTCAAATTTAACTTAGAGATGTTTTAATTTAGGTTTTGATTTGAACAGGGCAACAATTTAATTAGGGGAGTCGTTTTAAGAATTTTATCAGGCGTTAAGGTCTTAGGGTCATCTAGGTTGTCTGATCATCATCATCCATGCGATGTGCCCTTCAGGACGCACTACGTGCTCCAAGGGTTCCACTCGCCTCGTTTGCTTCCGTTGCGCAACGTGCCCTTCAGGATGCACCACGTGCTCCAAGGGTGCCACTCGCTGACTTGCATTTCATTGTGCGACGTGCCCTTCAGGATGCACCACGTGCTCCAAGGGTGCCACTCGATGACTTGACAGATTGGTAGACTCTATAACCCCTGGAGTCAACACTCCGCTAGGTGAACTTGTGGGAGACTAAGGGATCTAAGGAATAAGGCCCCCGCCTTATTGCGCACCCCTTAGAATCATCGTGAGCGACTGTCGCAGTCTGCCCTCACGGCATCGTGGATCCTCTCGAACTAGGTAATCATTAACCTACAGTTCGAGCCACGACGGGAGTGCTAATAGGCTGTGGTAGGGCTGCTGTCACCCCTCTCCCTCAATCTCTCTGGAACTCGTGTGTGGACCCTTTACTCCATATGTGAGTCTGGTCGGCAAGCTATCGTCAACCTGCATCATCAACCATCATGTCAGATCATGTCAACAACATATCATAACATCAATAGCATCTCATCAAAATAAAACAATATCACCGTGAATGAAACAACTCAATAGCCTACTCCCTGACTCAATCCGGAGTCCAAGGGAGTTCCACTGATGCCTCTGCATCCTCAAGGTATGAAACCCTGTACACTCAATGAAACTGAGTCAATAGCACCTGTATACAACAATAGTAAAACATCCTGTCATCAATCATGACGCATCATCATCAAGGTTAAGTGGTTCATCATCATAAAAATCCAGATCACTTGCGAGCAAGTGTCCTCAAAGAATAAGTTTTGTCAGTGCGCCAGAGCGGGATGTTACAAAAGTAAATTAATTAAAACACTTAATCTGATTTACCTTCCGGCTTAACTGGATCACATCATTGCGATCTCAAAATTTCGCGACTCATCATACGCTCCTCCTGGGAACTATACCTTCGAAGCCCCGAGTCGCGAAGTTGCGATATTAATTAAAACATGATTAATTAAACGCTTAATCCAGATTACATTTTTTCTTAACTAGATCGCATCATCGCGATCTCGGGTTTTAGGGGCTCGAAATGTTAGAGTGAAAACTCCCGATACGGCGAACGCCGAAAGGTTGATTAAAGTTTAAGAAAGCCTGATTAAAGAAGCTAAGCCAACTTAATTGGTGTTTAATACAAATAATAATATGCATAGTCTACGAGGTAAATTTAAATGTTCCTTGCGCCAACTTGTGTCACGAACTGTCGAAATTTATGGCATTAATTGGAAATGAGGCGAAGCGACAAGTAAGGATATGGTTTTTATTGCTAAATTTGTCTCTAAAAATGATTTGACTGTTCTTTTCATAAGGACGTTGAGGTTTTAAATGGTTGAAGATATAGGTCTCTTTCTTTCAGTGTCACAAAGCTCATTTCTATTTTGCGCAGAGAATCTTTTCTCAGGAAACTGATTTTTATATGTATACATATTTTTACCACAGGAGAGCTAAATAAAAATCCTCTATCATGGTCCCACGAAAAGAGTCCAAGGAAAGCGCTGAGAGTTCAGGGCAAGGCTCAGATAATGTTTCTGATACTTCACCATGAAGTGTTGATTCTGTCAGAACCTGGTTATACATCTCCTAGATTCTGCAGTCCAAATTGGTAGACTATTCAGATGATTCCAGTGATAATGAGAAGGATGACTTGGCCACCAAATACAAGATCATCGTCCAAGCAGAGATGCATAAAGTAGCGACCAGGCCATGTCTTCTTCCTTACTATGATATGATTCTATGGGCGCTAGACCATGTAGATATCTCGAAGAGAACCATCATCAACGAGCAGAAGGTCACTATTGGGACTTTTAGACCAGAACACTTACATGAGATGTACAAATTGTCATCCATGTCGAACTTCACATACAATGCCGAGTTTCTGGAGGATTTTAAATAGAAGGAATGTGAGCAATACGAAAAAATCTTATCTGATTTGATCGAGGATTAGGTTTCACACCCCGCGAAGTTCAGGGTGGATAGTAACAAAGTTTATTCCATATCTTCCTTGGAAATGTAGTTCAAATACATAGAGATGATGACCTGTAGATTGTATGGGAGGGAGCACACCACACATTTTTTCCTCACGTGGGTGACTCTAATGCATATAGTCCTGGAAGGTTGTTCCTTCGATTGGGCCAAATTGTTGTCAGATAGTCTAACCAGTCGAATTACAGAATATCAGACGCAGAAGGCGAGTGGGAAGGCCGCTTCATTTTTTATGTCCACATACATCATGGACGCCGTGTGTTTCATGACGCCTTTTCCCTTAATGAGTTGGAGCTGGGCTCCATATGATGTCGAGCTTATCCATGTATACCATTCAAATCTTTCGGAGGATAAGGCCACCGATTTCATATACGAAATTTTCAATTGGGTAATGGTACCGATGCATGTCACCATCTTCGGTAATCCACCGCCTAGGATCTCAGATAGCATCGTGGCAAATTTGAGCAGCATGGCCGATTGGTACGTGGAGGCATAATTTTCATACATCAAGGTTTTTGGCGCCTATGTTCCTCCACATGATCTACCATTATTTATACCTGATAGGATGGTTTGTCACGAAATCGCTAGGAAAACCTTGATTGGTGGCATAAGCAAAGAGCTTAAAGGATTTTCGAAGAAGGTATGGCCACCTTTCCCTATTCATTTAAATACCTATTCTTTATTAGATTTCAAGCATGCAAAGGCTGAGGCAATAACCTTAGAAGATATTAAATTGGTCCACATCAAATTCAAGAAACACGACCCACACAGGGTCGTGAGTAATCACATGGCTAGTTGTGGCCTTAAAAGATTTGAACTCGAGAATTCGCCTCACGATGATATTTTCTGAGGTGCGAGATCTTATGCCAAAGTTTTGGGTTGGATACGAGCCCTGTCGCCCGAAGAGAGGGCCAATGTTTTCAAATTCCAAGAACACTGGTGGAGCTTTCTTCCCCCATTATTATAGGGTGTGAACCCAATGAATGTAGAGGTGCAACAAATGAAAGTCGAGGGCTCCAAAGATTCAACACCCGACCGAGAAGAACACCAAGAAAAGAAAGAGCAAAATGGGGGCCTGAAATAGGAATCCAAGACTCCCAACCCTCCAAGCGAGCCAACCTCAATTGTTACTTCGGGGAAATCATCTAAGCAGATAGACAATCCCATTGTTATTGTTACCCCTCTACAGTCCACAAAGGGGATCCCAGACGCAGGTTATATTTTCGACGAAGAATTAATGCCTATAACTATGGAAGAGCTACCACCGAATGAATTTTTCTTTGATAAGAAGAGAAAGGATGTCATGAAAAATGAATTTTATCAAGAGGCAAGCACGGTATCCAAGAAATTTAAAATTTTAACTGATGGGAGAGCTATGAAAAAAGAGGAATTTGCAACTCAAATAGCAGGGACATTGGGGGCTTTCGCTGCAGCCAACCAATTTTCAGTTGGGACCCTAAAGGATCATCTCAAGTGAACAAATCGCTTTATCAAAGAATTAGAAGATAAACTAGTTACAACAGAGGCAACTTCCAAAGATTAGGCAAATACAGGTATAGAGCAGGCTAGAGTAGCTGATCAAAAGGAAATGGAGCGACTCAAAGCCAATCTCCAACATACACAAATGATGGCTCAAAACAGTCAAATACAGATAGGCCAACAAGGAGAATTGATAGGGAAGCTACAGGCCAAATTAGACTTTGTCGAAAGCCAGGTAATAGATATCTGGATATTTCAATCCCAAGCTATTGAAATCAGAAAAAGAGTGTCGGCAGCTCAACAAGGTCTACTTGCTAAGGTGGAAACAATTCAAAACAACTACCAACTCATTGATCGAGTACTGGAAAACCTCTCTCTTAGAGAAAAGGGAGTCGGGGCAGCTCGGGTTGCTTTCCAAGAGGCTATTATAGCCATGGAGAAAAGGGAAACAAGCAGTAGTTCTTGGTTTTCCATCATAGAGCGGACCCGAGGTAACATTTTACTGAAAGAATGGGAGCGTAACATATCAGAAGGCAGAAAACAAGCTAAAGAGGTGAGAAAATATTGTGAAGAAACTTTCAGTTTTCTAGATGGGAGTTGGTTGGGTTTCGATGGTGAAAGCAGCACTGAGATACTGGGCCACATCAATATAGCCAAGCATCTGCTCAATATCAAGGAAAAGGAAGAAAGAGAGTTGGCTGAAATATCACAAATAACCTAGACGAACATAGTCCAAATAGATAAATGGATAATTAAATCGAGTGTACAATTATGTTCTATCAGCGCCAAAGACCAACAGGTGGAAGGAAAATTGCCACAATTGGTGAAGGATTGTTACACTTTTGAGGCAAATAATTAAGCAAAACCTTGTAGGTTGATATCCTAGTTGGTGGAGAAGTGTGTCGCTTGCACTGAGCATGCGAAGAGGCGGGTTTCCGGTACCAAATAAGGACAAAGACAAAGAATTGAAATGATTAATTTCCTTTTGTTGTAACTGAAAACCTCTAGAACGATTAAGATTCTAGAATATATAAATTTGTATAAATATACACTTTGAAGAAAGAAAAAAGGCTGGACCTTTTTGGTCAATTGTAATAGAGACTATCTCCTTTTTGAGAATTAATACAAAGCAATCCGAAGACTCCTGATTCCATCAAGACTGTGTTATGAGTTTGTTTTCTCTGTGATTTCATATTCAATTTCATTTCGCTTATATATATGTCTGATGAATGTTTCATTGCAATTTAGTAAAACCTCTATTGTGGTGATCAATTTTTAGCCATCTATATCGTTTATAGTTTTTCCTCTGTATCGACTATTAGCAGGTACAAGACCTGTGAACCTTTTAGATGGTCATATTTTATGCTTCGTCAGATTCCTTCTTATCTTATTTTCTTCTTTTGTTTACAGGGTGAGATCCTCCCTTGATAGGAGCCTCGTGTTATAGACATTTTAATGTTTTTCTCACATTTCACACACCATTTATTTAAAATATAACTCAGTTACGAAAAAAGGCCTTTGGTTTTCATTTTATCTTTAATATTGAATTCACAAGTTCTCTTTTATAAGATCAAATTAAGACAACATTTGAAATTTTGAACTCTCCTTTAAATTTTCCTATTCCTCTATGACTGTCCCCATTGTAAGACAACCAAACATAGAACCCGACTTATCGTATCAAACACATATCGCTTTGAACCTTTTTGATACTCTTATTAAAACAACCACTACCCGGGTAGAACTTGAACGTTCATGGGCCGCGATTGAACGGGATATAAACATCCAGGAACAGTTGGAAGTGAGACAGCGACAACCTGGAAATCATCCTTAGCTTCCTTTCCTGAAGGTTGATGCTTTCCCTCTCCTTACTCTCCACTCACTTTCGGATGCCTAGACACTGTACTTTCTAAGCCTTAAGTATAGACTTTGGAACAACAAACCCTTTTCAAAATCCCTAACTAACACTAAAACAAGGAAATTATTTTCAAGCTACATAATTTAAGAAACAAAATTGTAGGCCCCAGAAGTGAAATCTACAATGAAGTGCTAGTTAGCTAAAGCCTATAAATGACCAGGCAACTATCATTTTCTTTCCTTGTTATTTTGTGTTTTTACAAGGTAATTTGTTTACTCTAGCAATATGTACAAAAATATACCTGCCATGATAGAATAGGCTTATCAGGACTACATACGTTTTAGGTTAGAACTTATTTCAATTTTGCATTTTGGAATTGTGGTCTCAACCTAAATTTTGTATTTTATTCTATCTCTTGGCTTTGCCACAACCCTCTTTTTTTAATACAAATCTTATTTGTAATTGTTATATGTGTGTGTGTGTGTGTGTGTGATGCGCACACACACACACACACACACACACACACACACACACACACACACACACACACACACACACACACACACACACACACACACTTAGGAGTTAGTTAAGATCAACTTGGTCTAATGTGTCGTTAGGTAAAAATGTGTTTCTTTAGTATGCATTAGTTTGCATTTGTGGTTAGGTAATCCGACGGTTACGATATGTTCCCGACATGGAGTGATCCAACATATCATATTCTCCTTGATCTCAATGACTATATTGATCCATGGCTTAACACCCAATTGTTCCATGATCTCTATTTAAAGAACATGGAAGGTCGTTTACCAATGATCGATTGTGAGCAACTCTCTTGTAAATATCTCTGTAATATTTTTCTTTTACATTAATAAATTGCTCCAAGTGGCCACATTGGCTGGGGCCGTGGATGTTTCCCATAGGGGGTTTATCATGTAAAAATATCAATGTATTTATTATCACGAAAAATTATTCATAGCAATATAGACAATGAATGAAGAAACAACCCGCACAAATACAACATACTCCCAACATTTACAGAATCAACTCTAACAAGATGACCAAAACTATGCAGAAAACCCATACAATTGTGTGCACTTCCAACAAAGCTAGCGCATGCACATATACACATGCCAAAATAGCTCCAAACACACACATTACGTGGTTTGCGTGACTGTGCATGAAGAAACCTCTGCGAATGCGGAAATGACACATTTATGAATTTGGCTGGGCCTCAACCACTTCCAGGGTGATGTAATTCAAGACAAGACCCCAAGATCGAGCCAAAATCTCGCCTTGGGTGAATGAAAAGATGCGATGTACATCAAAGGGTCCTCCCATTCACAGTGGGAGAAAGTTATCAAACACCTTGTTATGATTCTATAAATAGAAGGCCATTGTATGCAAAAATTGAAGAAGTTCATTGTAATGTTATGCTGTTCAAATACTCTTGGAGAAACCATTTTTTTCTCTCAAGAATAGATTGAGCAAGTATAGCATAGGGAAAGCTTTTCACCTCTTGCAAGGATTTTCCATAGAGTTCTTCATCATTGTAAATTCATAATAGGGGAGTAGAAGCTTTACTTTGAGGGATTCAAGAGCCCTCCCTTAGGAGGAATAGGGGATTCATAAATCCCACATTTCTCATCTTGGTGATCTCAATTTAAAAATACCATTTTCTATTGGGTAACCACTCTTTCTGTTCAATTTCATGCATCCTTTGTTGATAATTGTTTAGTTTAGTTTTCCTTGTTGACCATTCTCTTTTTGTTTTGATATATGCTTCTTGACTTGTAGGTTCACTAAAATGCTAACCATTGTTTTGCGTTGTTTAGATAGTCCAACTAAGCAATCAAGGGTCATATTTTTGATCCCCCAAGTGACAAAAGGAACCCAACAATTTGGCGACCATATTGGGGACCAAATTCCTCCCCCTTTGGACTCTTAGACCTCATTTTCTCACTTTTTGGTGTTTGCAGGGTCCAAAACTGACCCAACCTACCCTTCAGACACTGCAATTCAACCATCTATTAGAGGATTCCATTTTAAATTTTCGGCCCGTCATTTTCTTGCATGCGCACAGGTCCGGGAAAATCAGTCGCACGGTTCACATAGAACTGTGCATATACCTCTCTGTCATTTCACGTAGTCTGCGCACCTGTCTGCACGTAAAGATATGCATAATCTCTTTTTCACCACATTGTAAGGGATTTTGAGGATGAATTTTTTCTAGTAGCTTAGATTTATTTTATGCACTTTGTAAAAGCCATAACTAGCATGCTTGAGATTCATTTTTTCATAGATAACTTAGTCACACATAGACTTCTAGGGTGATTGAAAAGAACCATAGTATCTTTTGATTTCCTTGGTTGCCACATGGATGGATTAAAGTTTAGCATTTTAATTTCATTAAAAGATTTCCTTTTACAAAACATCACATTAATTTGGGACTAGAAGGCTATTTGGACAATCTTGGAGTATGCTCTTTCCTCGCACCCTAGTGGGACCTTGAAAATTAGAAAATGATATTTCTTGAAGAAACCTTCATCTCCCTTTAAAATCAACCATCTTTAGGAGAGGCCAATACCTCTTACCTTGTTTTTGAAACATAATCTTAAAGATTTGTAAGGGCCCACACATGCCCACATGTGCATAGTCTTAGGATAGTTTCAAATTTTTAGAGTAAATCACTTAGGAAGTTTAAAGAATTGTAAGGGCCCATACATGACAACATGTTCAAAATCTAGGAATAGTTTCAAAGATTTCTTAGATTAAGAAACATTAAAGGGAGATTAAAGCTCAAGAGTAAGGACTCACATGTCCACCATGCTAATTACCTAGGGCTTTGTCAATTTTTGCAAGGATTGTTTGTCAAATCTAGTAAGTTAGAAGTAAGCAACAATTGTAAAGGACCAAGTGAGGTCCACATGCAAAACATTTGTTCACTTATATTAAAATTCATCACCCACTATCACTTCTTGTACACATCACATATTTGAAACATTTTTTACTAGATACTTGAAATTGTAGTATGCTCTTCTCCCCACGCCCATAAGCGACCTGGGAGAATCAAAAGGGATTCATTTGTTTAGTGTCAATATTTTGGCCATGCCACTTTTAAACAATAAAGTTCTCCCTGTTATATGTCAAAATTGATAAGCATCGCATTGTCCCTGTCAATCGTCGTAAGTGTCGCATCTTCCCTACAACTTTCGCAAGTGTCGCAAGTTGATCACTAGTGTCGTAAACAATGTTCAGACATGATGCCATGATAATGACACTAAAGAGGCACTTATGACACCTCATATGACTGATTTGAAGATCAAGAACTGATCCACTGGAATCAAAGAACTCTTAACACCTGAAAGAAGACCTGAAATAGTGGTTTGGAAGGGGAACGCTCCTCTAATACTGCTAGAGAAGCGCTGGCGCCCCTACACCATGATCCATAAGCGTTATAACGCTCTTCAGCCCTTCTGGAGGAGCGCTGCTCACCTTAAGAGCGCTGGCGCTTTCCCAAGTCACATCAGGAGTGCTATAACGCTTTGATGCCTCTTTGGGGGAGCGCTCCCTATTCTGGGTCAATTGTTAGCCCGTTGAGTCGAATGAGGAGGAGATCATTCGAGATTAGAAGGCAGTTGTGCTCGAATTCTTGGTTTCATCAAAAGATCCCTGATCCAAGGAGGTGGTTCCTAACT
>ML780545.1:563108-612612 GCA_009831015.1 Picea engelmannii | reverse complement strand
CACCCTCTTCTACCCCCACCCAAACTCAAGTCTCTGATGTGAATGTGGTCCAATCAACCCCTTCACAACAACCCGGGGGCAAGAAGAAAGCGAGAAAAAAAACAAAGAAGAACAATAACAATGAACAACCCAAGACCCAACCACAAACCCCTGTTGCTGGAAAACAACCACAGCAAAAACCGAAATTCCCATGTCTCATTTGCGGTGACGATCACTACACTCGAGACTGCCCACATCGCGATGAAGTGGCTAAAATTTTTAAGGGAAATTCACAACCCGCTGTGCTCACTCAGCCTTTTCCGCAACAACAATCTTTGGTTGCACAAACCCCCACGCCGGGGGGCAGTTCCAACCAACCCCATGATGAAGCATCGACAAGCGCACACATTTACATGTTTAACGGGGTTAATCTCACCACTCGTTTTGCAACATACGACACACCAGTTAAACCCGATAAGCCGAAGACTGCTAACGGTTATCCACCAGATCCTTTACCATCTGTTGTCAATCCTCCGTCTGTTAGCCCTCCATCCGGGCCACTTCAGATTGATAAACCTTCTTTTGACTCCATCCTACGCCCTCCTAAGAGCACCATCCAGAAATCCACTTTCAATCCTAATTCACGAGCCGCCCAAAACTACAATATTGTAGAAGATTTGGCCCAAGCTCCGTGTGCCATGTCCGCATTGGAGGTGTTACAACACTGTCCCAACCATGGTAGGAAGCTCTTAGCTGCTATCGGCGCCTTCGATCCCGAGTCATCCAACTACATCACGTTTAATCTAGACGACCATCAACCACGACTCTCCCACCAGCTAGCTTTCTAAATCAATGTTGTTGTCCATAATCAACAAATTCATCGAACCATTTTGGATGAGGGAGCCTCCACCTGTGTCATGTCTCTATCCTGTTGGAAAGGGTTGAAATCACCTGCCCTTAACAAATCCCCCACGATGTTACGTGCTTTCTATGGATGAGGTTTCCATCCTCACGGATTATTACAATCCCTTGCCGTTCAATTGGGCGGAAAAACTGTTACCGTTGATGTCGAAGTGGTCGACGCTCCCCTCGATTACAATCTATTACTCAGAAGAAGTTGGTTCTATGCTATGACTGTTGTTGCCTCGTCGGTGTTTCGATGTGTACAATTCCCTCATCAAGGAAAAATTGTCACCGTCGATCAACTTGATTTTTTCACACCCGACGCCCGCATCCCTGCCACCAACAATATTCCCTTTTTGGGAGACCACCTAGTTACATATGAAAGCGTTGGTGTTGGATTATTGAAATATTCTAGCCTCATGGGTACCTTCCCTACACCACTTCCACCTACTACACCTCATATTGCCGTCATCAATATGATCTCGACTTTGCCTTATCAATCCTTGGAATCATCTAACCCTTGGATTGTGCCTAGTCCTTTGGAATTCGATGGACTCAGTGACACCATGCCACTCAGCCTAGCCAAGGCCACATACATAGCTATTCAATCCACCTCTCCCTCTTCGAAAACTTCACATTCACTGGCACCTGACACTTACTCGATGCCCTCGTGGTTGAACTCCCTATCATCTACCGTTGATTACATTTCCCACATTTTTCCTTCGGACGAATCTATCATGGAAATGCTTAGCATTGACGATTTGCCCTGGGATGACAACCACCATCGGTCCTCTTTTCTTCCATCATTGGAAGAAGTGCAAGACATACAATATGTCTTCCCCCCCGATGTTACCAATGCTCCACAATCCCCTATCCTCACCCAAGATACTTTCTCTGAGGGAAACATGGGTAACATCTCTACCACAATCACAATTGACATTTTAGTCAAAGAAGGTGTCGTGGAAAACATTAATCTTGGTGCTAATTGCACGCCCGACGAAGTGGCTTCTTACACTGCTTTGTTCAAGGAATTCCGCGATGTCTTTGCCTGGAGCTACGAAGAAATGCCAGGGATTGACCCTTCCATTGTCATACATGAAATCAAAACTTACCCTGACGCAAAACCGGTTCGACAGAAACTCCGCCCAGTTCACCCCAAGAAACTGGCAGCTATAAAGGCAGAAGTTGAAAAACTTCTAAAATCTGGCTTTATCTACCTCGTCCCTTTGACAGAATGGGTCTCTAACCTTGTTCCGGTTGCCAAGAAACAAGGGACCATCCGTGTCTGCGTAGATTATCGTGATCTTAACAAAGCTTGTCCCAAGGACAACTACCCCACACCCTTTATCGATCAAATCATCGACAATTGTGCGGGAAGCGTGATCTTCTCTTTCATGGATGGCTTTTCTGGAGACAACCAGATCGAAATCTTACCTGCTGATCAACATAAGACAACCTTCATCTGCCCTTGGGGAACCTTTGCTTACTGAAATCTACCTTTTGGCCTTAAAAATGCTGGTGCTACTTTCCAGCGAGCCATGTCATACGCTTTCCACGACATCAAACATATCACGGAACCTTACCTCGATGATTTACCCGCCCATTCATCCAACCGACCCGATCATATTGGTCACTTGCGGGCAATTTTCCTTTGATGTCGTTTCTATCGTATTCGTCTGAACCCACATAAATGCATCTTCGCTGTCGAATCTGGCTGACTCCTCGACTTCATCGTCTCCAAAGACGGGATCAGGGTGGATCCCCTGAAGATCAAGGCCATTCTAGCCTTACCCCCACCCACCAACTTAACCCAACTTCAAAGTTTGCAAGGCAAAGAAAACTTCCTTCGCCGTTTCATCTGCAATTACGCCAAGATCACTAAAGGATTTATGAGGTTACTGCAAAGGAACGTCCCTTTCATCTGGGATGACACTGCCCAACGATCATTCGACACTCTCAAGCATGCTTTGACCCACGCGCCTTTGTTACATCCTCCCGAATATACAAAGGACTATATCCTTTACTTGGCTGCCTCTACCTCCACCATTGCGATGGTGTTGGTTCAAGAGGATGCTAACGGCGAAGAACACGTGATTTATTATCTGAGCAAAAGTTTATCCGGACCCGAACTCAGATACTCACATGTCGAGAAACTGGCTATGGTAGCTGTCATTGCTGTCCAACGATTCCGCCACTACATCCTATTACGCACCACCACGGTAATTGCAGACTCTAACCCCATGTACCATGTCTTAACACGTCAAGTACTTGGGGGCAAATATTTGAAATGGATCGTTATTCTTCAAGAATTCGATCTCGAGTTTACAAAGGCCAAAGCCAAAAAATCCCTGGTGTTTGCCGAGCTCATCTGTGCTCTCCCAAGTGCCGATGAACACAATGAACCTAGAGACCCACTTCCTGATGAGTCTCTCTTCCTCATCAGCACCTATGACCCTTGGTATGGAGACATCGTCCTTTACCTTCAAACCCAACTTTTTTAGCCAAACATCTCTCGAGAAGAACGTCGACGCATTCGTCACCACTCTCGCTGTTACCTCATCCTCGGCGACACTTTGTACCACCGTGGTACTGACACCATTCTTCGGCGCTGTCTAATTCACGAAGAGGCTGAACTCATTCTGAAAAATTCTCACCTTGGCGCTTGTGGCGGTCACCTTTTCGGGATGGCCACAGCCCAAAAAATCCTACGTGCCGGCTACTTTTGGCCCTCGATTTTCAAAGATTGTATCGAGGCCATCAAAAAATGCCCACCCTGCCAAATCTTCAACAAGAAGGCACACACCCACCCTACTGCACTGCATCCCATTATTTCCATCGGCCCCTTTTCCAAATGGGGTATCGATTTCATGCAATGTAAGCCTACCTTAGCCGGGGGGCACGGTTACATCATCGTCGCCGTCGATTATTTCACAAAATGGGCTGAGGCTATGCCTACCTTCCTGAATGATGGCCATACTGCAGCTCTATTCCTTTTCAACCACACCATTACTCGTTTTGGTGTACCACATGCCATTGTCACCGATCATGGTGCACATTTCAAAAACCAGATGATGAGCGAATTACACGCCAAATTGGGTTTTCGCCATGAAAACTCATCCCCTTACTATCCTCAAGCAAATGGAAAAGTTGAAGCTATCAAAAAAGTCCTAAAAACCATGATCCAATGCATGGTAGGGGAAAACAAGACATCGTGGCACTTACAACTGTTTTCCGCTCTCTGGGCTTATCGCACGTCTGTGAAAACCTCAACTGGATTCACTCCGTTCCAGTTGGTCTATGGCATTGAAGCCGTCTTACCAATCGAGTGCGAAATTCTGTCACTCAAATTGAAAGTAGAACTCCTGCCCCATACTTCTGCGGAAGAAGAACGATTCTTGTACCTATCCAAGCTGGACGAAACACGCCGTGATGCTGCTCTCGTTAATGAGGCACATCAGAAACAGATCAAGAGTCAATATGACAAATCTTTCCAACCTCGACCCTTTGCAGAAGGAGACTTAGTCCTCGTTTATGACCAAGCACACGATAAATTGGGAACAGGAAAGTTAGAACCGATGTGGCACGGTCCTTACATCGTGAAACGTGTTTTACACATAGGTGCTTATGAACTAGTAGATCATGATGGAATTTCCTTAGGAGAGCCCCGAAATGGGCTTTACCTTAAAAAGTACTATGCCTAGATCACCTAGCATCTGTACTTTGTACACTATTGTATTTTTAGTTTGGTGTGCCTTTTCTTTCGCGTGCTCGAGTCTTTACCATTGCCACTCATGACTGTGCCTTTGTTTTCATGCGCAGATGACGTCTGCCTTTCCTATCTTTTTTGGGTTCGCGGATGGCGCCAACCGACATACCCAGAACATTGCCTCGGTAGCATGGGTTATTTATCAGTTAGACGAAGTGGTGAGTTCATGAGGCATATGTTTAGGACCAGCAACCAACAATATGGCAGAATATCATGCTGTCATCGGATTGTTAACCCAAGCCTCCTCCCTAGGTATTTCTCGTATTGTTGTTTACTTAGACTCCCAACTCGTGGTTTATCAACTCAACCGCATCTACGCCATCCGTAATCCTATCCTGCTACGTCTACACTTGCAAGTCCGCCGTCTCGAACGAATGTTCGATTACATTGAATACATACACATTCCAAGAGAACTCAATAGTGTTTCAGACTCGTTAGCAAATTACATCATGGATCGGTATTTAGCCCACATATAAGATTCAAGGAAAGAAAAAACTGTACATTACATGTAAATTAAAACACATCACAGACATCATCATGTACAAACCATCGACATCTTAAAACTCGAAACTNATATATATATATATATGGCGTGACTGAAATGTTTACATTACATCAAAAAGTTTGTCCACCCATACAACATCGCCAGACATGGCATACAAAAAAAACATGAGCGCAGGGAAACTCTAATCTCCCCGCGCGACGTTGTGCTCTGAGTAATACAACACTGTGCGTACTACACGCCTCAACAGAGAATTGATATTCTCTGGCACCCCTACAGTGTGCTGCTGCAGATGCAAAGGCACGTCCCCCCTCCACAGAGGAGGGATACCGATCGTAAGGCCCTGGAGGTTCCTCTCAACCTCCCAAAGGCCTGCCACCGGTACTGCTGGGTCTGCTACAACTGGGGCACCACCACGACGTCCTGGCACTGGAATATCCACTGGGTGCACTGCTCCCCTGTCTGCACATTGAAGACAAGACATATTTCAAACACTCTCTTACATACACAAAAAAATACATATGCATCAAAAAACATAAAAAACAAACTAGACAAGGTACAACTTAGTCTCTTACCGGACTCGTCCCAATCTTCCCCCTCGGGCAGAATCAAATTCATACTCCCACTGAAGTCCACACCAGCGTACGAGAAGTCCTCGATCCAAAGGAACTGCCGCCTCAACCAGGCAAAGAAATCACCAGTAAAACGAAACTCGGACTCCGAAACTAACCTCGGGGATAGGCTAGTCCACCTCTCCATCCGAGGCTCATCAACTGGTTGTACTGCCAACGCGACCTGAGGCTGCATCTGAGGGATGCGCTCCAAGAAAAACGAGACTAAGAAAGAACCATAGCCAAACTGATTTTGGCCGTTCCTGCATCGAGGAACTTGTTCCTTCACGTTTCGAAGGAACGCCGCACTCCTGTTGAACAATGTTGGCTCTAAACACTGAACACCATAAGCCACCTGAGACCTCGAAGCCAAATGGGCACTAGTGCTACCAGTCGCACTAGTGATAGCAAACAATATGGATCGAAGAGACAGATCCCGAACATCCTTGATAGGGATCCTGCCCCCTACCAACCTCGCTCCTGGAACACAATGACGTGCCAGATACACGTCCACCTGCTCGGGTAATGCCCTCTGCCCCGTAAAAGCTATAGGGACCCCTCATTTTGAGAGGCTGGTCAGAAAGTACACATCCTCCAACTCGATGGTCAGGAGCTGTGTGCCAATACGGAATCCCTGTTCCGCGATGTCCCAAAGACCAATAATATGCTCAAGAAGTAAAACCTCGCTTTTCATTTTTTGCAGTTTGAAAAACTTGAGTAACCCGCAGGCCCTCAAAGCAGCCCGCGTACGGGGACTCCGCAGAGCAACTATGTCATCCATCTCATGTTCCCGCTCTTTCCACTCGATCATGGTTGCCGAATATATCTACAAAACAAAAATTCAAAATTTTAATCATTACCCACGTTTTTGTGATTTCAACATTTTTTGAAAAGCATTTTAAAGCATGAAAACAAATACCCATGACTTATAAAGGTGACCAATCATCATTTCTAACCACCAGGCTCTTAAACATTCATTGAACAATGATTAAAACGTGACCAAAATAAAAAATGTTGTGAGGGGGTGCGTGGGCCCATGAGGGAAGTTTTTGCGAGTTTCTTTGGTCAAAATGATCAATTCAATCATTTGTTAAGGTGTAGGCAACATAACTACCCTTTCGCAATACATTTTCGTGAATATTTCCCCCCTTTTTATTAACTTTTAGAAGGAGGCCGATTTGGTTTAAAAATGGACAACCTAGGGCTTTGTATTTTAAATTAATCATGCTATAAAGGTCAAATTGAAACCGTACAATTGAAAGAGCGAAGAACGAACGCCTACCTGGTTCAGACGGTGTGCGAAACGATCAACCGTAGCTCCGGCAGCGAAAAAAACAAGTTTTTCTCCAATTGAGATTCTCCAACACTCCACAAAATCCTTGCAAATGAAATGGTAAATGAGTTTTTCAAACCAATTCTTATTTATAAAATTTCATTTTCATAAGCTATAGTTGTTTTTTGGGTTTCTCTAATGGCGAAAATGGCTCGACTAATCCCTGGTTTTTAGTTTCTGGCATTGCAGGCTTATTGGCAGTTCAAATACATCGTTTACTTTGTCATGCTTATGAGCATAGTCTTAGTTCGTTCTCAAGCTCGACAATATGAGAACACAACCGGGTAAAGTTTTATCTCTTTTTCGGGCCCGTACAGACACGATCACACGAAAAAGGAACCCCCCTGGAGTCTCCTTTAAACCCTTTTCAGACTCTCTAAATATGAAAAGATTGCCGAGTGATCTTGCTTCCTTTCACACTCGTTAAAAGGTTAGAAAGGGTGTCTTTCGAGTGATAATTTAACCCTTTTTCGGTCTTGATGGACTACTATACGAAAAAGGAACTGAGAGAGTTCTCTTTTAAGTGTTTTTCCAAACTCTATAATCCCGAAAAACCTTTGAGTTTTCTGTCTTTGGGCTCGTTAAAACACACATCAACAGACCCATATGGGACCGAACCCTTACTTCTTCTAGTTCGTTAAACAAAGGAAGAGGAACTTACCGAAGGTGAGTTATATCAAGCATGTTTTATCCTCCTCGAGCTCGTTAAATCAAAAAGAGGTACTCATCTATCTGGATGGGGGAAAAATTGAAAGGAGCAAGCCAAGCAGTCTCTTGAGAACATCATCTAACATTTCTTAGAGTCGCCCTTGAACATGACACTTTGTCACTTTGCATATATCATAATCCACTGAACCTCTACACTGAACCAATCCTCTGAGTTTCCTTTCACTCCTTTGGGTCACCCGACGCAATTCACGGTATCCATTGCATAGTTTTGGTCCATGTCATGTTTTGCTGTTGTGACTCAGTGTTCAAGGGAAGTATCCGCCTTGAGAGTCATCCATCCCAAATATATTGCCTCAAAACCTGTGTCAGTCCAAGTCCATTTGATCTACCAACTCCATATCTGTTTCGTGTCGTTGATGAGGGATACATCAAGGCCCTCCCTCGACGAGTCTATTCCTGTCGACTTCAACACATTATCTAGGAACTGGACTTAGAAACTAATTAGTACTTTGGGACCTGCATGCCTCAATGGCATGCCTCCTCACATCCGACAGTAGGTTTACATCATTGACCTCTGATCGAATGATTCCATGGATGTTCGACTTCAGCTCATTTATTCACATTCGACGGAATGTACTAGGATACCTTGGGAATCATTGACATTAATGGTGATCTCCCTCGCACTTGTTAACGGTTTAGCTCATTGACCGGTAATCAAGTGGTTTCTACCATGTTCGACACCAAGACATCTATTCACATGGTTATATTTGTATCACATGGGGATTGGTAAGAAGACCCTGGGTTGAGTAATTCACCTTGATATATGTTTCACCCAGGTTGCGAAGGAGTTCTGGACAAAGAACACATACATTGTTACATAGATCCACTTTGTATTTGTCGTGGCTATGTTTTGTCATCTCGTAGATCCACTGTGTATTCTTCGTGGCTACGATCTGCATGAGTCATCAAAGTATAGATCCACAGTGTATCTTCGGTGGATATACCCTTTTTTACCAATACGATTATGGATCCGCAGTGTATTTTTTGGCGGCCATATCTTGCAAGTCTTGATCACCCAAGCATAGGTATGCCTGCCTTGGGTTTTGGAATATGTCATGATATTTGTTGGATGTTGATGTGCAAATTTTGTCAGGTTCTCCGAGTCCATACCCTTGCTTGAACGTCTGCAAAGTATTTCAGTCATCAGTTCGTATCTTCTGGCTTCATACTTTGGGGGGCATTCTGTTATATGTCAAAATTGCTAAGCATCGCATTGTCCCTGTCAATCGTCGTAAGTGTCGCATCTTCTCTATAGCTTTCGCAAGTGTCGCAAGTTGATCACTAGTGTCGTAAACAATGTTTAGACATGATGCCATGATAACGACACTAAAGAGGCACTTATGACACCTCATATGACTGATTTGAAGATCAAGAACTGATCCACTGGAATCAAAGAACTCTTAACACCTGAAAGAAGACCTGAAATAGTGGTTTGGAAGGGGAACGCTCCTCTAATACTGCTAGAGAAGCACTGGCGCCCCTACACCATGATCCAGAAGCGTTATAACGCTCTTCAGCCCTTCTGGAGGAGCGCTGCTCACCTTAAGAGCGCTGGCGCTTTCCCAAGGCACATCAGGAGTGCTATAACGCTCTGATGCCTCTTTGGGGGAGCGCTCCCTATTCTGGGTCAATTGTTAGCCCGTTGAGTCAAATGAGGAGGAGATCATTCGATATTAGAAGGCAGTTGTGCTCGAATTCTTGGTTTCATCAAAATATCCCTGATCCAAGGAGGTGGTGCCTAACTGGTTCTAAACATAACTCAAGAGGTTAAGCCTTTCCCAACCTATATAAACAGGCTCTATGATGGTGGAAAGGGGGGAAGAACCGAACATATGAAACTTATGATCTTGGAGGAAACTGACAGTCAGCCAAAGAGAAGTGATTAATGAAGCTGCTGTTATCCAGGCTGTGGATCTTTCAGGCAAGGGTTGGACGAAGAGGACTTGATGAAGCTGTCGCATTCACATCTACGATTGTAAGTACTGCTGTCGTTATTCTCATTAATATGACAAGCTTGGCCTGTTTCTTTCTAGTTTGTGTCTGATGTTACATGAACTTATCATTCATTGATAGATCTGTTTTCAAGCTAATGTCAATAGAGTAGGAAGTGGTCGTATCTTGTTTTTTCCATAGACCTCAGCGAGGAGAAAAAGGATTGGAGCGCAACTCGGAGCGTGTAGGGAAAAACGACGATTAAAAGGTACTTCTGTTATTCTCCCTTCTCATGCATTAGGCTTAGATAGATTTGAA
Organism: Picea engelmannii; assembly: GCA_009831015.1. Taxonomy (NCBI): domain Eukaryota; kingdom Viridiplantae; phylum Streptophyta; class Pinopsida; order Pinales; family Pinaceae; genus Picea; species Picea engelmannii. Next base: position 602,539 of record ML780545.1, on the reverse strand, counting down.
AGGAAGTCAGTGTCCACGTTAAGCATTTTTCTATCTAGGGTTAAGGTCAATCTCTAGAGGTTGATCTACTTGTCCGCAGACAGATTTTCCTACAACACTCCCATGACCCCAACTTCACAACCTACTTTCTCATCATAAAAACAACTATAAAAAAACACATTTTCTAACCTCCACAGGAGGAACACCAAAAGAAAATTGTAGTCTAAGTTATGATTTTTGGGATACACATCCAAATAAATCCCCATGCTCATCTTGCATTGAAACTTAGAAAGTTGTGGAATACAATCCTCCCAATCGAGCATTACTACACCATAAGGCAGGGACACACCTGTGAAGGGTTGAAGGCTGAGGTCCAGTTGTTATGTGCGTGCCTCCTTGGGTCACCCAACCCATGGAAAGAATCCATCATGTGACTGATTTCTAAGGCCAAAAATCTAAATGTCGTGCTTGATCGAGGCGACTTAGTGGCCAAATTATAGGTTTTATCTACCCAAGGTGGAGGTTGTGGGATGCAATCACACCTCGGTAATATTTTGAACGACTATTGGGAAATATCTCCAGTACTTCTAGGATATGCCCCCTTCACCCCTCATTATAACTGATTATTCATCCTCGCTAAATATGTCATGACTACTTTCTCTCAAACTGAAGACGAGGCTATCACTAAATCCCGACAGTTTGAATTAATTTACTCCCAATGGGGGTATCTTTATACAGTGTTACCTGATGCTCCTTTTCCTATACCATTTGGTCAAGATAAACCCAGAACATCACACACTACCGATGGGTTGATTGGGTCCATGGACCATACACACCCACACTCTCAAACAATACCCACGTTTGGGGCCAATCCATACCAACCACCATATGGGTGAAACCCATACTACCCTCCCCCATCACATCAAACACCATTCATGAAACCTCCTCCTCACATCATGGGACCACCAATACCTGCACCCCCACTCACCCAGTGCACATACAACATCCACGCCTTTCTCCATCCACAACATATACCCCCAATCCTATGGGAGGCACCTCCACTTCATACAACTAGTATGGCCCTCCCCAAAGTAATCCCTACTACCCCTTCCCTGGTCCTCCTCAACCCGCTACCCCATCAAATGAACAACAATAGGAAGGGGTAAATTTTATCCAACCCTCTTCAATTCAAAAAATTCAATATTTTGAAGAATTGAATACAACCAATACCCCTCATCAACCCAACAACAACCTAAGAAAGAGAAAGAATAGAAACCAAGGACAAGTTGGCAAACCACAACAACAAAATCCCCTAGCGGGGGGTAACCAAAATCATGCTAACCAAAACCCCTAAGGGGGAAATAACAATGGAAAACCATGCCAAGGAAGGAATAATAACCTTCGAACCAATTTCCTATGTGCATTATGTGGTGAATATGGAAATTACACCCATCATTTCCCTCAAATAGTTGATTACAAATGAATGAAGGAAGCTATGAATCCTCCACGAGCCCCCCTACCCCAAGGGCTGTCATAGGTACCTCCCAACTACATGCCACTACCAACCTCAACGGTCTTACAGAACCCAATCCCTCACCAAGGTGTCATCAACACACAACCATAAACTACCCCTCGTACACAACAGACAAGATAGTTCCCTCAACTCGGCCAACCACAAACTAATAACGTAATAGACCGCAATATCCTCCTCACCACAGAAGAAGAAATTATCTTACAAAATCGCATCCGCTAATATGATCTACCATATAAATCCTCTCCCACAACCTCCGAGTCCCTCCAATTACTATCTAGAAAACCTCTAATTATTCTTCAACCTAACACTGAAGCCACCACCCGAATTACTCACACACCATTGCACAAGAACGTACATAACCCAGATGCCTAGACCGCCCACAACTATAGCCTTGTTGATGACCTCACACAATCACCCACTTCCATGTTAGTACTTGAGGTTATCCAAACTTTCCCTTCGCAAATAAAGGATTTTCTCTCAGAGTTGGGTGTAGTAGACCCCTTCGAAACCTGTCTAATCACTTTTGACTTAGACAAAGCAGACCCATGCCTTCCATCACTATTTTTCTTCAAAATTCCAGTCAATATCAGAAACATCATCGTCCATCATTGTATCAATGATGAGGGGTCATCCACTTGCATCATGTCCAAACACGTATGGGAACAATTGGGATCACCCAAGTTAGTTCCCTCGATAATCACCCTCTGAGCTTATGATGGTCAACCCTCCCAACTAGAGGGTCTTTATCAAAATGTACCTATAGAATTGGGGGAAAAAAATCCTGATTGAAATTGAAGTTATAGATGCCGAACTGGATTACAATATCCTTTTTGGAAGAAGCTACATGTACGCCATGCAAGTAGTAGCGTCGTTTATATTTTTCACAATGCTCTTCCCTCACAATGGGAAGATCATCACTATTGACTCACTAACCCATTATGAACCTAATCAGTTGGGGCACATTGATAACATATTTCCACTTATCCACTCTAGCGCATACCTTTTACCAATGGTAGACGTCAGACCAGGGATCTTTCACAACCCATAATTAATCAATTCATACCAAGGATACAACCCTCCCACCCCAAGCACAAATCAAGTTTGAGTCATTACCTCAAATGGAGGAGACAATCTCGATGGTCCTCCCCTGGAGGAATCATCGAGCCACAAATACACCCTTGGTCCTAAGCACAAGCACTTCCTAAGGAACCCCCCTTACAACCTTCCTAGGAGGAATTATTTGAAAACCCACCCACGATGGGTCAACTCCCTATTTGGAAAACGGTCCCATAGGCCATTACCCAAATACCTTTCTTTTGTCCTCCCCCTAGAGAAACAACATACTAGGTCGCTGCTACCCTCAACTTACTGAATATGGTGATAAATATCCTTGTATGGTATCTTGAACCACTAGCTATGGTATCAGGCATATCTCTCCCACCTCAACTCACAGTTTCAGGTTTGCAACTAATGGCTCAACCACCCACTCACCCAACTAGTTACACATTTGGGGGCACTATTACCACCACAAGAATTCATGATACTCGTAGGGAGGAAACACCACCAACCAACACAACACCAGGAAGAAGAAAGAACCCACAATCCCATCCCCCCCCATGCATCCAACCCCCATGCACACTTTGCGCTACCATTGGACACCCCACCAATATTTTCCCCATGCTACCCAAACTATGGAATCTTATTCTAAAGCCCTTAACTGCACCATTATTACTGACACCTCTAGCCACACTAGAAACCACTGACCCTTCCTCCTCCAAACACAATGTTTTAAGGACTAAGCATGCCTACACTATCTAATCAGAGTATGGCCATTACACTCACCACTTCCCGACTCTCCCCCAATTCCAAGACACACTATCAATAGTGTGTCAAACCACATTTCCTGCATCCTCACAAACAACCCCAACCACACCTACTATTACTGACATTCACTATGTTTCCATGTGAGTAAACAAATGCATGTGAAAACCTTGTGCATTATGTGAAAAACCAAACCACTTCACATGCATGTGCCCCCTCATTATTTCTTCTCGGGTTATGCACATGGCCACTTGGTCATAGGTTCCCCTACATGATTCCCCATCTAACACTTCGACAATAATCATCCCCTACCAGTGGATCCCATGATACCAAGACTAGAATATTTATATCTAACCTCACTGGCCATTCCCATTCCACCACAATGTGAAGAATTCCCTCTGAACCCACCAAATTTTCCCATAACTCCCATTTAAGAGATTCTCCCTCCCCCAAATCCCTATACACTAGATTTGTGTATGGATATTTGGTTCTTGATGTCTAGTGAAGCACCTCAACCTCCTCCCACAGGTCCATACAACTTGGGTATGAGTGATGATAGCCCCCCTTCATCTCACACACCTTCCATATATGATCCTTCCATCATTCCCAAAAATCTCACTCAAGCCATTTCCTCGTCTACCTCCTTAGCCCACCTTGTTACAGACTCATTTTACTCCTTCATTTTTCAATCAGATGAAGACATTCTGGAAGCTCTATGTGCACCAAACTACACATGGGATGACTTTCACCACCGATCATTCTTCTTATATTAAAATTCCTTTCAACTACATTCAAATGCTCCAGTCTGTGCCATTGAAGCTAAATATTTCATACCCCCTAGCCATGTGATTTGGTTAAAAAATCCCATACCCGCACCTGATGCCTTTGAGGAAGGGAATATGGAAACATATCCCCCATAGTCAAAATAGACATCTCTATTAAACCTAATGTCGTGGATGAAATAACTCTAGGTATCACATGCTCTCCCGAAGAAATCATAGCATATAAGGCCCTCTTCCAGGAATTTCAGGACATTTTCGCATGGTCCTACACATAGATGCCCGGATTAGAACTAGCCATTGTGGAACATTGTATCAAGACATGGCTCGATGTTTCTCCTTTTCGATAAAATCAATGACCACTCCACCCTTATAAAGATATGTCTATCAAAGCTGAAATTGATAAGTTGCGTACTGCTGACTTCATCTACCTAATAACATACACATAAAGGGTTTCCAATCCCATCCCTGTCAACAAAAAATAGGGCACTATTAGGGTATGCACTAAATTCCATGACCTCAATAAAGATTATCCCAAAAACAACTTCCCTACTCCATTCATTGACCAAGTTATTGATGCTTGTGCCGAACACAAAGTCCTCTCACTCATGGATGAGTTTTTCGGCTATAACCAAATTCAAATTCACCATGATGACCAATACAAAACTACATTCACAACCCCCTTGGGCACATTTGCATATCGCATAATTCTCTTCAGACTTAGAAACACATGTGCCACCTTTGAATGTGCCATGAAATATGCATTTCATGATCTCACTAACATTATGCTCACATACTTGGATGACCTCACAACTCGTTCCAAACAACGCTGCCAACACAGAGAAGATCTACAGATCATCTTTAAACATTGTCGACGATACACTATTTGTCTCAACCCTCTGAAATGTGTGTTTTGCGTTACTGCATGATGATGTTAGGATTCATCATCTCCCAACATGACATCACTGTATATCCCCTTAAAGTCTAGGCCATCAATGATATTCCTCCTCCCAAAAATCTATGCCAATTGCAAAGCCTCCAAGGAAAATCCATTTTTTATGGCGTTTTGTTCCCGACTATGTTATCTGCGCCCATGGATTCTTATGCTTACTACCATGTGAAGTCCCATTTCAATGGGACCAACATTCCAAAGTTTCATTTTATTATCTAAAATAAGCAATCAAAGAAACACCCTTAATTAGTCCCCCAGACTATGATAAGGATTATACCATGTACATGTTTGCCTCAGAGGTTTCAGTTGCAAGAGTGCTTGTCTAGGTAGGCGATGACTAGTGAGAGCATGTCATCTACTATATTAGAAAAAACCTCACAGACCCCTCTCTCAAATACAATCATGAGGACAAGCTTTCCCTCGCCGTTGTACTCACATTTCAAAAGTTGCATCACTACATCCTACTTTGCACTACAACAATCTTGAACGATTCAAATCCTATGCACTATCTTCTTAGTCACCACCAGATCAATGGAAAATTCGCTCATTGGGTTTCCATTTTCTAAGAATACGACCTGGAGTTCACTACTCCTAAAAGAAAAAAAAAACCCTCGTCTTGGCATAGCTCATGGTTTAGTTACCATCCAACTCATCCGACCCCCATGTTAATGAAAGCTTCTCAGATGAACATTTATTTTTAATTTCATCCGATGACCCATGGTACATGGATATTTTTGTCTATCTTTAAACACAAAAGTTCAACCCTCATCTCTCTTGAGATGACCTCCGTTGAATTCATCACCAAGCCTCACGCTACCTCCTTATAGGAGACGTTCTCTATCACAGGGGCGTCAACACCATTCTACGATGATGCCTCACCCTTGAGGAAGCAAAAACATTCCTCAATTATTGTCACTATGGTGCATGTGGAGGTCACCTCTATGACATGTCCACTACAAAAAAATCATTTAGGCTGGTTACTTTTGGCCCACCCTATTTTATGATTGCATCCACATCGTCAAGCGTTGCGACAATTGTCAATTGTATGCATAAAAATCCTAAGAACCACTTGGTATTCTCCATCCCGTCATAAATGATGGCCGCTTCTATAAATGGGGATTTGATTTCATGACTTGCAACCCCCCATCCAACAATGGGCACAAGTATATAGTGTTCGTGGTCGACTAGTTTACCAAATAGGAAGAAGCCATGCCCACCTTCAATAATACAATAGATACAACTTCTCACTTTTTATTTAACCACATTATTTCTCGCTTCAGATTCCCCCTCCATCTTGTGTCTAACCATGAAAAAAATTTCAATAAAGAAGTCTTCGCTAAGTTATCTAACAAACTAGGCTTTACTCATGAATTCACATCCCCCTACTACCCATAGTCTAACGAGAAAGTCAAAGAAGTCAATAAGGTCCTTAAAACCATGCTACAATGAACTTTAGATAAGTATAAGACCAACTGGCATCACATGCTTTTCTCTACCTTATGGGTATATCAGACAGAAGTCAAAACTACCATTGGTTTCATGCCTTTCCATCTTGTTCACGGGGTGGAATCCTTCCTTCCCATTGAGTGAAAAATACCCACTCTACGCACCACAATCTAGCTCCTACCAGATACAACTCCCATCGAGCAATAATTTCTCACTCTTGAATCTCTCGATTAGGATCGATGATACTCTTTACAAAATAATGAAGTAGCCAAGAAATGGTTCAAGGCCATCTTCTATCGTCAAGTAACCCTTTGGTCCTTTAACAAAGAATACCTCATCTTGGACTATGATATTTCACACAACACCCTTGGCCACAAAAAATTTCAATCTGTTTGGTGGGGACCCTTTATCGTTCATCATTGCCTCACCAAGGGCGCCTAAATTCTGGCTCACCCTGAAGGGGCACCCACACTCAAGTACCCGATCAAAGGGTTATAACTGAATAAATTCTACCCTTAAGCATAGCCACTCTACCTTAGGTTCTCCTTGAATTTCCCTAGTGTTTTTAGTATTTTTTCAAACCATGCCCTATCACAACATGGGCCTAATCCTTTTTCCTTTTTTTGGAATATGAATCCTCCATTTTCTTACCACATCAGGTATGCTCATGGTGCCATCCATTGGACTTGGAATATTGCTTTGCCAGTTTGGTTCGTTTACACCTGGGATCATGTGTTACTTCACTCAAGTGGTATATGCCTTGGTCTCGCCACCAATAACCAAGTTGAATACGCCACTGTCATTGTCATTGGCCTCCCCTCAGAGGCCAGTCACCTCCATATTAATCACCTATGTGTCCTCTTATATTCCTAGCTCATCGTACTACAGTTGAATAATGTGTATCATGTCCGTGATCCATGCCTATATCGCAAGTACCTACAAGTTAAACTTCTATCACAAAATTTTGAGTCAATCACATTTACTCATATTACTAGGAGTCTAAACCAAGTTGCAGGCCACATGGATAAAAAAATTCTAGATTGGAATTTATCACATTAACATACATCATCCAAATTTCAATATCATTCATCATCAATAAAACAAGGAAGTAATAATGACATCACACATATACACAAAAACATAAGAAGAATCATCATCAATATATATATATATATATATATATATATATATATATCAATGGTGTCATACATGTTTCTCCCAAAAATATACAATTGCCTCAGCCCCACGGCTAGGCCTAGATAATTTATGCACCATGAGAATCTACAAAACAGGTGTTCACAGACTCCTATACATCATACAAAATTGGGCCACGCCCATACTAGAGGTGTGACCTATGGAGCCCCTAGCTCTAAAAATTCACCATCCAGAGGACCCACTGGTAGATCTCTGTCATCATGGGGATCCCTCCCTCCCCCACTTGGGGGCATCTCTCTCATATGGATGCGGCCATTCAATGTTTCTCTAGCTACGGTCACCCATCATACAATTGACCTTCAACTGCAGTCCACCCCTATACACTGCTCCAATATATGCTCATCCCATATGTGTGACCATCTCTCCTTTGATACTCCATCCAAGACTGCCTCTAGTCCTCTACTTAGGTCCCCCACCTCCCAAATCAATGCCATGGTATCATCTCTATCCAGAGCCTGCCATGGTCCTGCCCCAGTGTCATCATATCGGTGGTGAAGTTGTCTTGCCCCACCCTCCACATCATGCACCTCCTCATCCAAAGAATGTGCAAACATGACCTCTCGACCATTGGTCCCCACATATGCAAAGTCACACAACATGTTTTATGAGTCTCTATGTACAAAAAGTATATAAATCACTGAAAACTAAAACATTCAAAACAAAACGAATATACCTCGATGATCCCACAACTTACCTGGTGGTAGTCGCATATCCAGGTGATGACGAAAGTCAATCCCGGAGTACATGAACTCATAGATAACCTGTGGGATCTGCCTCCAAACCCCCTCAAACACGGGCATGAAATACTTCCCTCCCTTTCTGCCACCATGGCAGGCCAACAACTGTCCCCATCTCATCAAACGAGGATCATGCAGCGGAGGTGGATCTAATATCACCTTCGACCACAAGAGAATCACCCTCTCTAAGAAAAAGGCACAAAATTCATACCTGAAAGAAAAATCTACACTCATGGAAGCGACACATCTATCAAGCTACGCCAACATGGAGGCATGCATTAAATGAGCCCACACATACATATGACCCTACATCACCCTCTCCATAATCTCCAAGTGCACTCCTGAGATACATTGGGTCCCTAGGGACCCAAAAATCCTCTCGATCATTGCAAAAAATACCTGGGTCTCTAAAGAATTGATCACAACTATGTTGATTGATCTTCCACTCATTACAACATTTCCTGAACAATGCCTTGCAAACATCACTAACACTGTCACCCCTGGTGGAATCCGCGACTGAAGTGCCAACTCTTTCTCCCGGAATGGGAGCCCAGTTAGAAAATAGATATCCACATCCAACGTAATGTGGATATCATGGCCTCACACCTCAAACAACTATCGCTCTGGTCTCCACATCCTAATAATAAGCTCCAAGAGCACCTCCTGGGACCCGATCAATGAGAAATCAAAGAATCTCAACAAGCCTACCCATGCCAGTCATCATCAAATCTCATGATCATTCCCCATGACCCTCTGTAGGGAATCTTTGTCTCTCTCTCACCACTGGATCGAAATACCGATGACTTGCATATGATCCAACAAAAATTGAGTCAACATTCATCTTCCAAAAAACTAAAAAAATCAACAAATGCCTATTTTCACCCCCGCGCGACTGTTCCCTCTACAGTCGCACACTTTTGTGTGACTATCACTCTGACAAATGCACATATTCTGTGCATCTCCTCCAACAATAGTTGTGCAATCACTGCGCAAATGCTAGCTAAAAATCCATGCACATGTGCGCAACTGTCTGCCAAACAACCATGCTCATTTTCAAAACTGCTTGCCAGAGAACTTTGCACATATTGTGCAGTTGTCTTCCCACTCGCTGCACATATCCACATGGTCATTACCCTCCTATTTGTACATTTGTGTGCGAGAAATATTACCACATTTGTGCACATGTGCACTTCTGTTGCGATTAATCCTACATAGAAGTGCACATAAGCTAAGCACTTTCCTGTGAAAACCCTCCAATCCACCCACAAAAATGACTGTACGACCATCTGTATGACCCCCAATCCCACCCAAACTAAATCTAAACTGTGCAGGAGGATCTGATATCTTACCTGGCTCTCTCACAAGCTGAATCCAAGTCCTCTTACCCTCGTACTGCTCTGAAATACACACAAATAAACTTTAATACCTTAACTTGCACAAGTACAAATGATGAGGTATTATGGGCCCCACACCCATATATATTCCCCTTTCCCAATATTTAACTCCCCTGTTCGGAAGCTAAAAAGATCCATTTCTCACATTGTTTCCAACACCAGGATCTTGATTCTACTATCTACACATCAACATCCTCTATTCTCCATTTTTCCATACAACCCCGGGGACCCCCTTTGGTTCCCTAGAATCAGGTACACATGTTTCTTGTCTATTAATCATCAAATAACTATCATAGGTTCTTGTTTATCAGATATTTTTCACGTCGGATATTTGGTTTTTGTATGTACATGTACTTATCATGTGCACCAATCATCACTTTAGTCTTGACCACCCTATGGCCCCTTCAAGTATTTGTTCAAAACTGGCATGCACTCACACCCATTGCAAACAATTGCATATCCAAGTTATACCCCTTGACATTTACCCTTAGGATCCCCACACCCAGCTCTGCGATACCATCACCTCCATTACATTTAGGTACTGTTAACTGGTATCCTTCTCACCTCCATGAGTTGTCCCACATATATTTACCCCTTGGCATATTGACACTCATGTTTTTCTATCCATTATGCTTAGGATTCTTGGTAGTGTTACACCCAAGAGTAAGAACCTCATTCTTCTTTCTCATCATCATGCTAACCACCCCATTATGGAATTCCAAATCATGTTTTTTGGTTACATTAAACACACCTCCACATTATCATTAACCCTCCATATCATCCAAAATTAATTACCCCTTCAGAAGTTCATCCTCCATTCACTTATCTGGTACAAAAACTCAGCAATGGTGTCCCCGCCCTCCATCCATTACAATCCCCTACTTGTGACCCATGAGGCCAAGCCATACTTCACTAGGGCACTCATTTATGTATGTGTACTTTCAATCCAATCATTCCATATTTATTTGGTAATAGTATAAAGAACATTTCCAATTCTAACAAGTAGAGTAGATTTTTTTCCATTGCAACCAATGGTGAGTTTTTCCTTGGCACACAATAACCCATGCCGCCCTTGGTTGGGGAATTCCCCTTTCATATTTACAAATATATTCACATCATAGCCCAAATACTAACTACCATTGACACACTTGTCCCAACAATACGTATTTTGACCTATCATCCAATCTTTTGCAATCTCACCCATTCAACACAATTATCCCAATATTTGGTTGTCCCCCTAACACCTGATCATGTTTTATAGTTGCTGCCATCATTCCACTTTCCCCCAACCAAGGGCCATCCTCGAGTCCCATATCTCTTGAATGTCATTCATGTCACCATTTCATACTTCCTCTCCTCCATTCATCTCCTGATACCTGTTAGATCAAATCGATGCCGAGAAGCCCTTTGCTTCTTGTAGTCGCGCCCCTTCCTTGTCGATGCTAGCACAAATTTCCAAGAAGATGGTAGTATCTTGGCTACTAGTCCCCTATTATTGAGTAGTCTCGAATGACACAAAAGAGTCCTCATTAATTTATAATTTCGTTGACCCCCATGACATTCGACCTCGACAAAGTTTCATGTTACAATGGGTCTTACTATCCGATCGTTGCAGTTCTCAATAATTGTCGAAGACCTTTGAATTTGCTAGGCCAACAATGCCTCTGAGTTATTCATACCTCTATTCATATCTTGTTTAGTAATCAGAACCGTTATCTGCCATTGTTTGACGCCCCTGAGGGCACTGCAGACATATAATTCATCAACAATATTCATTTTCCATCATTTCATTTATGGTTTCATGACACAAGCATGGGGCATGCCCACCTCATTTGTACAAAAAATTTCATTTCAATGTTTTGGAGACTACAAGTCTCATTTCGAATCCCCTTTTCCTTCAATGGATTGCTCTCATAGTTCCTCTCAATAGTTTTTACAACTCTCCTATGTTATGGCAATGTTAGAAAAATAAGCATTGATGTATTTTAGCTACATGTATGCTCTTAACCTCACACATAATTGGGCATCTGTTATCACCAAAAATTGCTCATAGAAATACAAACAATAGATGAAGAAACAACCAACACAGATACAACATACTTCCAACATTTACAGAATCAACTCTAACAAGATGAGCAAGACTATGCAGAAAACCCATAAAGTTGTGTGCACTTCCAACAAAGCCACCACATGCACATTTGCACGGGTCAAAACAACTCCAAATGTGCATAGTGCTCGGTCCGCGCGACTATCCATGAAGAAACCTATGCAGATGCATAAATGATGCATTTATTAATTTGGTCGGGCCTCAACCAGTTCCAGGGTGATGTAATTCAAGACAAGACCCAAAAATCGACCCAAAATATCACCTTGGGATGACTGAAAAGATGGGATGTGCCTCAAAGGGTCCTCCCATTCACACTAGGAGAAAGCTACCAAATACCTTGTTATGATTCTGTAAATAGAGGTCCATTGTATGAAAAAATAGAAGAAGTTCATTGTACTATTATGTTGTTCAAATACTCTTGGAGAAACCATTTGTTCCCTCAATAATAGATTGAGCAAGTATAATATAGGGAAAACTTTTCACTTCTTGGAAGGATTTTCCATATAGTTCTTCATCATTGTCCAATTATAGTAGGATATCAGAATCTCTACTTTGAGGGATTCAAGAGCCATCCCTTAGGAGGAATAGGGGATTCATAAATTCCACATTTCTTGTCTTGGTGATCTCAATTTCAAAAGACAATTCTCTATTGGGTAACCACTCTTTGTGTTCAATGTCATGCATCCTTTGTTAATTGTTTAGTTTAGTTTTTCTTGTTGATCATTCTCTTTTTGTTTTGATATATTCTTCTTGAATTGTAGGTTCACCAACTTGCTAGCCATTGTTCTGTGTTGTTTAGCTAGTCCAACTAAGCAATCAAGGGTCCTCCTTTTGCTCTCCCAAGTGACAAAAGGAACCCAACAATGTTGATCTTTGATCTGGTTGTGTCAGTGTTTACTGAAGGTATTTGTCTTCTGTTGGAATACTTGTGTTGTCGAACATGGTATTATAGTGCGTTTGAAGACTCGCTCCCATTGTAGAGTGAGATTGTGAAGATGTGTTGCCACATCTTTTGTTTCTACCCATTACAATAAATTTTACCTCACCCCATGCAACTTGATTGGATGGCCTTTCCATTTCCATATGCAGACATGAAGTCCCTTGTTTACCTTCCAGAGCAAAAAAAACACATTTTTCCACATATATGCACCCTATCAGTTAGACAAATAGCGTATATGCAGATTTCTCCACTAAAACCCGTGTACATCGGGTTTTGTGCTCAAAATTAAAAATATGTCGGGTTTCCATTCCATGTCACAAGATCCATATTTCTTGACCTTCCATATATTAGAAATGCTCCGAATCAACCCTTCAGTTCCATTTGAAGGCTATAAATTGAGTCTTATCCAAGCCTTGAAAGGAGATTGAACAATTCAACTTTGAGAGCAAAGACACTGGATAAATTTCAATTCATATTGAGTCTGCATCCCTTTATCCTTGAAAGTCTGAACTCCTTGTTCAACCCCCAAGCTCTTCCTTATTTGTGATGGAGAAACTCATTGTCTCCTTTATATGAGCTTGCCTTTGGTGGATGATTGAAGTGGTGGAGGCCCAACTAGAGGCACTTAGTTTCTCGTTTTTGATGTCTGTCATTACAAAAAATTTTCACCTATACACTTCTACTGATTATTTTAATAGAAATACTCTTTTCTCATCCAATTGATATCTTGCAAATATTTGAATTATTATTCCATGGGTGTATTTTTCATGTATGTTAATGGATTATGCTAATATATATGCTAACACTATATATTATCACCATATGCTTATGTATCTTGGTTGTTGAGGACAATTTACAGGTATAAATATTTGAGTCACGTGCTCAATGGTGGTCTTCATCGAACGTTTGGATGAGGTAGGCTCTTGGCCTTGTCTTGTTAGAATTTCATTTATATAGCATACTTGGGATTAGAGTTGATTTATACATGTCATTCAGTCTATTGTGGTTTACCCCATGCCATAGAGATATTTTCCTCATAACAAATTCGCGACCATATTGGGATTAATCTTTTTTTTTTTGGTGGTTTGGAGTGTTTTTCTCCTTGATTTTCTCTCTGTTAGCCTAAGTTTCCTTGTCGCTTGACTACTTGACAATCTATATTTACTTTACATATGAGTTTCTTGGCTTATCCCTTGCCCTGGGAATATTTTACTAGCTATACATGATTTTCCCCTTGACAAATGTGTACATACACGAGTTGTCCTCCTATAGGGCGCGCACATACACAGGTTTTTCTCAAACAATCATGTACATCGACTCTTTAGTCTTGCTGGTTGAGTTTGGCGTTTGCTGGGTAAGTTTAATTGGTTGCTGAGTCTTCTTGGGTCTCTGTCCTGACTGTTAAGTGCTTACAGAGTGTCAGGAAGCCTTTTTATTGTTGAATTTTTGAGCAATATTATTTGTTATCATCTTTTTCATTGGTTCTCCTTGCACATTGGTTTGAGTGTTTTCTTCTTGGTATCCTGCTTGGATTGTCTCTTTTTTCTTGCAGTAGGGTCTTCATGTGAAGCCACTATTCAATCCTTACATTTTCTTTTATTTATATCGAAAACACAAAAACATTTGCTCATTTTTCATTACGGCCTTTGCTTTGTTGATTAATTTTCATTGATTTTGACACATGTGGAGAGATTGCATTTCATTGAAATTATAGAGATTGCATTGGAAGAGTTGCATTTAGGAGCATACCATCTCTTTGAAATCAATACTAACACTTAGCAATGTTTTTATATTTGCTTATTTTATATGTTGAGTCGTAATACCATCAACTTCACCACCGCACCACTTGAGTAAGAAAAAGCCATTAAAATTAACGCTAATTAATTAAAATTGATTAGAAATGATTTTATTTTTTCAAGTGTACACAAACACGTATAGGGCATAGGGCCTTGGAATAGGATTTTGTGAGTAAACTTATCTAAGGCTATTAAACTAAACATATGTTTCTGACGAGGGAGTGGTGAAACACATTATGTAATTAGTGACGTCAAGAGGCTCCGCTCACACCAGAGTTAAGAACGAGGTCACATGAAGTTGGTTGCAGAGATAGCCCTCTAATACCTTCTTAGCATCAAAGATATTTCTCAATTCTATTCGTATTTGGGGGCCTTTCCAGTACCTTTACCTTTGTGAGAGGTGGTGCTTTCAAGATTTCGAGCTTTTTTACCCTTCCCATATGGTGGACTAGACTTATGATTGTTCTCCTGCACATTGATTATATTATGGTGAATCTAGTTGCTTGACATAGGTAGCCACATAGGTTACTTGTAGGGGTTATTCTACAGTTACAGTGAGTCAGATAAGGGTTGGAAAACACACAACCTTTATGGAGGATTACCTCTCCAGGGGAATCTGACCGACTGTGCTGTTAATCTCACGAGGGCCCTTATAACTGATTCTGATACCTCCAATATTTTGAAGGGAGTCTCAGGCCCCTCTTGGGAAAGACATACCTACTCTAGTGAGGGAGAACCCTTTTCAGCCACTATATCCTATTTGTGTGTATTGACCTTTCTTCTTTATTTTGGTGTGCTCTCTGATTATTAGTTGGCCTTAGGATTTGGTTTTATATCTCGAGTCTTGAGTCATTGTGTAGCAAGACCAACCTCCTCGTAGGTCTCCCCGTTTGTTGAAGTTACCACTGCATCTTAAGTCTTTACTGAAGTTGCCTTCTAAAATGCGTAAAGTTAATAAATGCAGTACATATATCTCCACATCCCATACTTGTGATAATCTAGTTATGAGTATTGAGTCAAATCCGAACATCACAGGGAGTCCCTCGACTCCTATATGTTCTATGATTAGTGGGATTCCTTCGACTCTTTCAACCTCGATGGTTGGGGTGTCGGAGATCCCTGCCCCTACTGCTACCCAACCTGTGGGTTCTACTCAACCCATAGGAATGAACCCTTCAGGATATCTTTTTGGTATGCCATGTTACAATTCTCAATCAATACCTTCAGTCTCTAACCCATTTTCTTTTGGTATGCCCAACATGATGTCGCAACTCTCATCCTCCATTCTAACTACTAATGCAAATCCTAGTTTCATACATGGGGGAATATCTCCTACATATGATCCTCTCTCATTTGGTGGAGGCCATATTCCCCAAACGAATCCTACAGTTGGAGGTTGGCCTCCTCTTTCTTTCGAGCCTAATCCCAGTCTCAATGCTCTTGGATGGAGTGCTCAACTAGGTGGACAATTCACTTCCTATATTTCATCCTTTACTGCCTCTTCCGAAAAACACACTTATTATGGCGAATCCCCCTCTTTCCTCCAGAGTTCCATATGGAGGGAGTCAATTTCACACTATGGGAAACCCCCAACCCAGAGCCCCTTTAGTAGGGGGAAACATATATAACCCTCATTATACCGCTTTTGTGGGTATGGTGCCCATACAACCTTTTATGAATCGGTTTGGAGGAGGATATTATCCTACCAGACATGGCCATGGCATATACCAGAACCCTGGATGGCCTGCAATCCCTCAGTCCCAATATTTCATAGGAGCATGGGCTCAGACACCGCAACCCTGAATCCCTTTTCTAGTCACGCTTAATCTGCCAGATTTTTCAAAATTAATGAATGACACTATGCTTCATGATCCGTTATGCCCCCCTGTCCCCACCAAGATCCCTTCATACATTCCAACATTTGAAGGCAATACTGGTGAGGATTTGAGTTATCATGTCACTAATTTTTATCTTTGGTGCTCATCTAACTCCCTTAATGGAGATTCTATTCATTTGAGGCTATTTCAATGCACCCTCATGAGGGTTGCTGCGAAGTGGTACATTGAGCTAACAGATGGAACATGCAAAAACTTTAATCAAATGGTTTTAGTGTTTCTCAACCACTTCCAGTTGTTGGTTCATTACGATGTCGACACAAAACTTTTGTCAGCCCTCCTCCAAGATAAAGCCAGACATATCTTAGACCATATCCAAGAGTGGCATAGATGGAAGAGGTTGATCAAATCCTACATTCCTCCATAGTTTTTGTTGGAGTTGTTCCTTAAGTCCTTATTTCCTTATATTTCGAAGGATGTTTCTACATCTGGAGTAACATCTAAGGAAGAATATATTTTCAAAGCCTAGCAATTGGACCTCATATATGCTTAGTTTGGGATGTTGTATGAAATTCGTCCTGACGCACCGCGGTGAAACTATGACCCTAGAAAAAATCCTGTGCCTCATGTTGACGACATCATAGGCTCCAAAAATGCTAAGTCTATAGATTAGGTGACAAACCAATTGAAATATTTATCTCTAAACCATCCTGTAGTAGGACGAGCTTCGGCTTCTTCCTCCACTCCCACTCAGTCGGTGGATGTGGATTATGTACAGTTGTGTTGAACACTCAACACACCCTAAACGTTTTTGTGAATTTTTTCTTTTGGGTACCACTTTGTCTTTTTTGAATTTAGTCAGTTGTGTAGGGATCATTGGGTTTTTTCTATTGTTATGTTGTATCATCGATCACATTCGGTTTGGTTTGGAGATGTTGAACAGATTGAATTTTTATCTAAGTAAACATAGCATGTATACTAAGTGTACACAACTTAAAATTTGAGTCACGCATCCATAATCAACATCAGGGAAATCCGAAAGGAAAAATGCCCACATAAAAACGATAATCGCCGATGTACCATCGACATCGGTGAAATCCGAAAGATAAAACATCAACATAGGAAACAATAATCTCCGATCATTGATATACCATCGACATCGACAAAGAGGGAGAAAGGGAATGATAACATGTTTCAAAAAGAAAATAATCGACACTGAAAAGAAATGATCCTCACACCCCAGGGGTCAAATCAACCACCACATGTTTTCCCCCCACCTAAACAGTCTGTATTTCTTAGGTATTACCCACATCATATTTTGATGTCCCGTGTGTCATATCTATATTTGCACGTCAATACCTCCATGTCAACACCACGAGGTAGTTTTGGGTCGACATCGAAACTTTTTCCTAGAGGCGCCAACAAAATAATGTCAAAGACAATCCCCCGATGTCGATACACTCATTAACTATCAAATAATTGTTAGAACACTAAACTCTTGGTTTTACTTTGAACCTTTACCTGCCAACACTTATAAACATGGTCGATCTGCTATATTTCTTATCCCCAATACCGATCATACTAGTTTCTTGTAAATACAAAAAGGCTTGGTAATTCGATGGGACACCTCCAGCTGAGATGCAACATAAATTTGCAATTTTATAGACAAATTATTTTTTCACACAACCTACACCACAATCCTACGCACTGACCAACCATTGAAATTTTAATTCACCGATGAACTACGAAATAATTCGCTTCTGCGCCGCCAACCGATGTTGCATTTAATCCTAATAATGATGTAGATTCTATGGTAAATTGTGCAGATCGCATTTACACTATTGAATTTAAGACTTGACGCGACAAGGTAATTATGCTTTCTGTTTAAATTTGCAAGGTTTATTCCCAAACATGGTATTCTGTTCGCAAATTACTTATCTCCCGAAGAAAACAAAGAAACATGAGAAAGCATTGAGGATGTTACAACCCACTCTCTAAATTTGATTACCTGTAGGACCAGGTTAATCTCTTCCAAGGAAGAGGTAAGCATTGACTTTATCATTTCTACACTTACGATTGCATCAATAAAACTTGTCGAGGTTGGCTGACGACTCTCTATAATATTTTTCTTTTCTGCTGAAAAATGCCTCCAAGAAATCCAATGACCAAGCACTCACTAAGAACTCCTAAAATGAAATAACTAGAGGTCGGTGAAGGGTTTACACTAGGCACTGTAAGGGAGCTTGATTTTTTCTCAAAGACATAATCAATTATCCACAATTCTACCAAAAAGAAGTTTACCCAACCACCTATGTTCGATGACATAGAGGTGAGCACCAGATCTAAAGTAATTCTCCCACATTGGGGAGATATTTTTAACAAAATAAATCAAGAAGATTACCCAAAGTTCACACCTCATAGTGACATGGATTTCAGGATATTGGATGACCAAGTTTTCCCAAATATTAGGCAATCATATCTGCATATGGTGGCCTGCTGGACCCCAGTTTTACCCTGCATCGAAACCATATGATAGATGATTGACCACACAAACACGAAAAAATGCACAGTGAATAATGAGGAGGGCGAATGTGTTGGTGTATTTCTTCTAGTAAAGGTACAAAAGTAATACAAACTCAGATACCTGGAGGAGAGACTAAATACATAATTTGTGGTCAGATTTTATGAGTTCCTTGACACTAGTAGGTTACTGGCCTCATTGTGGAAGGAAGATAATAATTTCACAAATAGGAGCAATGGATGGTATAACATGGTAAACCTCATAGAGTCATATATGTATTTAATGGCTTTAATTTGCCGATTATATGGGGAAAAATATTGCTCTAAGTTTTCAAAAGCATGGATTCCCTTGGCATATACCGTGGCAATCTCCGGGAGCAATTTCAACTGGGGAGCCATCATTTCCAAACAGCTAAGCACCAACATCCTACAGGCCCAGACACCAAAGGATGGAGAAACACCAACTTTCCACATGACATCATACCTTTTGGACGTGATCTTCACAAGAAACGTTTTCACAGGTATGAATTTAAGCTGGCATATTCCTGAGTTACCCGTGCATGTTTATTTCAGAATTCTATGGGAAAATAGGTATAAGAAATTTTACACCCTGATATGCGATGAGTTCATAGTCTGAGTGCACTTCATTATATTTAGAAAAGGATTCCCAAGGCTTTCAATGACAACCAAAAATATTATTTCCAAAGTGGGCCACTCGTATTTTGAAGAAACACGCACTTATATCAGAGTGTTTGGGGCTACTAGTGCACCACACCTACTCCCCGTTCATGTCCCAGACCATCTCATTTTGTGAGAAATTTGTTACCATACCATTCTGCAAGGCTATAATGCCTCCCTGGTAAAATACAAGAAGAGAGAATTCATACCGTATGGTTTTCATATCAAGTTTTACATGGTAAAAGACACTGCACAGGCGAAACAAGAGGGATTGAGCCAACTTGAGTATCGGTTTCCCATAGGCTATTTTTGCAAGCATGATTCAAAAGTCTTGGTACTCCAGCACGCGTTGTAGGTGTCCTCATGCTGGCCATATACTCATGATCACTTCAAAGATGAGATCTTTATTGAAGGAGACCAGGACTGGGAGGAAGTGCTCCATAGAAAGGCTAACCAAAACATGACCAAATTCAAAGAAATGACCATGGATGAACAATTTGAGACTATAGAGCACACTACTCATGAAGCCATTGGGGTAAGAGATGAAAACCGAGCAACGGAAGTGGCTGAGGCATAGAGAAGGGGGATACTACTACTAGAAGAAGCTGAAAGAGCTATGCAAAGGTTAGGGGAAGATCCCCAACTTAACTCTTTGATAGAATCCTTGAGGATTACCTCGACCGATACAAGAAATCATGAGGGAGAAGCAAATGGATCAGAGACAATTCCACTAGAGGAGACCACTGATCAAGAAAACCCTAGCCCTATATCACCATAAGTTGGATCGCCGGTGACTACTACAACCCAACTAAGGTCAGGGAGAACATCAAGTGGGATGGGTATGCCTACTATCATCATAGATTTAATAATGATATATGACGATGCAGAATATTTAGATGCATCACGCATAACCCTGGTTCCAATCACACAGGAGAAGGAGCCAGAAGAAACATCTGCTCCAATTTTTGAAGTTTGATCCCAAACTCCTAGGAAGGTGACCATGAGGCTAGGAACACTCTTGACACCGTGTTTCCCAATGATCCGAGAACAAAGCCGCAAGGTGACAACTCTAAGAATGACTTGGATATAGGTGAACAAGGAAAATGAATAGGGGAGCCATAAATCGACATCTCAATGACTGAACTCCTAGCTAATGTCATTCCTTCACTTACTTCCCCAACTAGGACAAATATTTCATCAGCTAACGAGGACCAACATAAGGCCAAATCACCAGAGCATACAAGAACCTCCCCTACTAAGGAATTAAAATAACCTGCTAGGGAACATCTCTATACAACAGGAAGCCTAGGTAGTACTTTGTCCTGGAGAGATCAATAGATTTCTGAACCAGTAGATGAAGTCATCGATACACAAGTAATTTCTGATGACAGGAAAAGGAAAGATGCGATGAGAAGAATAATAAAGAAAAGAAAGCTCATGTTCGATAACACACTTTTCATAGCCACAGAGGAAACATTGTTTGACACAGAAAATGCTAAGATGATTGAGCTAATCTGACCAGGGATGGCCATAAACGATGCCACTTTAGACAAGGACAAAAGGGATGAAAGGGAGGTATCTACCATGAATAAAGAACTGGACCATCTGTGACATCAAGCGGAGTATTACCAAAATTCAACACAGGAAGTGGTACTCTTGAAGAGTGAGTTTCGAGAGATGTATGCGCAATTCACAAGGGAGAGAGACCTCTTCACTACTCGGATAGAGGATTTCCAAGAAGATACCCTCATGGGGTTGGAAACCTGTAAAGACATGTAGCGATGGTATGAGAAGGCACATCAAGACTTAGAAAAAATTGACTACATCAACGAATTGCATAAGGGCTGAGATGTAGAAGAGTATGGAATCTGAGTGCTGATGGACAACAACGTCGCCCAAATAAGGAAGGAAATCGAACATTGGGTAAGCATGGTCTAGGAATCCCGACAAAAAATGAAAAAGAGATGAGAAGAATGTGATAAAAGTTGGGAGAAAATAAATCAGGAAATGGGGAATACCGACTTGCCAAAGTTTGGCTCACCAAAGGATTTCATCGATCTACGCAACATAGTTAAGAAACATGCAGAGAAAGACCAGCTGTACAAAGCGAATTTTTCATAGGTTTCAAGCATGATCTTGGTTCAAGTGAAGAAGTTCATGGAGCCTCTGATTAAAGCTATCACATTCTTACAATGCTAGAGTGTGAAAATAATCAAGTACAAGGAACGAACAATTGAGATGAAGGAGGTCCTCTCCGCTCCTATGGATCAACATAGGTTCCCATATGCAAATACATGTGAAGATCTCTTCTGTAGATGGCTAGAGTATGAGAGAAACAATCCACTTCAGTAAAACCACCATATGATCAAAAGAGAACAATTAGATAAAGTTTGCCACATGGGGTTTTCTTAACTTAACACAACTTTAGTATCTATTTTTGGTTTAGTTAATTTTATAAATAAGGGCATCGACCTTGGACACAAGGTCGATGGTTTTGGAGAGAAAGACTTTTTTTTGGAATTTTGTAAGAGAACTATTTCTGTGCAAGTTATTTTAATTAAGAAGTTTTGTTTAGAGCCAAATACACTTCTTTCATATGAGGCATGAATGTGATTGGACCAAGGGGGATTATCTCAGTATTCAGATTCAATATTTTTTGCTGTATTGAATAAGAGTTGTTGTATCTGTTATTTAAAGTTATCTTATAATGCTATAATAGTTCTTTTATTCTAGTTGATGAATAAAATTCGATTGTGTTAACCCGTGATTGATAATAAATCATTGAAAATTACTTTTCTTGCAGTAACTTCTTGTCACGTATATATTTTCTTTATGTAACTGTTATCTCAAACAATGTTGAATGCCTACTAATCAAAACAATATTAATGCTAGTTTGAAGTAGTTTAGATCTTCTTCGTCTTCATGCTAAGGTATAAAGGTTATCCTTCAACCCAAGATTCCCCCAACACATAATTAGCTTCCCTCTATCATCTAGTTTAAATCTCTATATTTCTTTTGTTATAAATGTTAGAAAAGAATCCAAAAGATAACTGCATAGCCCAAGGAAAGGTTTAATAGAATATATATATATGTCAATCACTATTAAATCCCATCGATAATTCCATCTAGATCATGAATCTAAAGAACCTTACCACTCATCAAACGCTTATGAGTCTAATTTGGCCTCTTAAGTGGGTTTGGTTTCTTTTGTTGAGTTAAAGGGATATCAAATCCCTCAACAGATTGGTGCTAGAAGGAGGGCCTAAACGAATGCATGGATAACAATATCTCTGATAATATATTCCGCAAAGCCTATAGATTCAAAATAACCCACATGCATGGCTAGTCACTCTCAAGACAACCCACATATAAAGAGTACTCCTGATACGAGTAACTCACCTCAACATGAAGAGGAAGAACACATGTACCCTAAAATACGATACTCTCTTCCCCACAAAGAGTTAAATAAGTTCAGAAGAATCACTAGAGCTTACATGCGATAGATCAAAGCATTACCTTTATCTCCTTTACTTTGTCGAAGAAAACAAATAAGAAGACAAATTGTTGACACCCCTGACTAGGTATTTGTTCACACAGTAGAAGACCTGATAGATTTTCCCCTCACAGAGATCGAACAACCCCTTAATCAGATACTTGAAACACCAGCTAGTAATTACTTTGAACATGACGATTTTGAATCTGTAGAGGAAGGGTCTAACTCAAATTGCTCAGGTTATGAATTAGAAGACATGGAGGATAATAATGATAACAATGGAGAAAGGGGAGATCAAACTAGAGACAATCAACCATGGTTGGCCAAAGATTCTTTGGCAATCCCTGGATGGGTGCATAACCTACTTAGACATCCAGAAAAATTACTTCCTAAATTTGACCCTGAAACATCCATATTTCCTGAGGACCATATTAAGAAGTTCATATTATCTATAAGGTTGATGAATGTTCAACACAAATATGTAGTGTGAATAATTTTTACTTATACCTTTGAAAATTCAGCCTTGACTTGGTATTTCAACCTTCCAGTTGGTTCCATAACTAGCTGGACAAATTTTCAAAGGGATTTATTGGTCAAATTTGCCAAATAAACTACTATAGGAGCTTTAATGGCTGGAATTTTCTCTGCCACTATGAGTCCGAAAGAAAAGGCTAAATATTTCAACCAAAGGTTCACCACCATTTTGAACAAATTCCAACCTGATGCTAAAACTACCCAGGAGTTGCAAATTGAAGTATATGCTAATGCTCTCCCAACTTATATTTCCATGTTCATAAAAAGGGATGCCAAACATACTTTAGCTAAAAATTTTGAGGAAGCTAAAATGATTGAATTCCAAATGAAAGGATGCAAATAAGGTCACATCTCATTAATAAAAAAGGAAACCCAACCTCTACCTAAGAGAGGACTTTTGTTAACAAGACCCTTGAGAAAACAAAAATAACAAGGTCTTGAGAAAGAGGGAGAGGATCTAGAAAACCTGTAGCGGATGATAAAAAAACTTTCCAATGATACGTAGATATGAAAAGGAGTGTTGGGAAAGGAAACCAAAATAAAATATCTTACAAGCCCTTTTTTAAACAAAATCCACCCTTCAAGGCTATAGAACCTCCCCTGGACAACCTGAACATTAACTTAGGGAACGTAGCATCTGACTCCTTCTACACGTACCATCAAGAAAAACATTCAGAAAGGGACCACCCCCAATGGTTGCATGCTATGAATCTAATGGCTAATCGATTCCTAGATGAATTATCTCTAACCAAACAACCCAGTGGCTTGACAATAGGTGTTATTGATCAAGAATGTCAAGAACCACCTGAAGAGACTGCCATGTTGATATGGGATTCCGATAACCCGATACCTTTCAATGATGTCGCTAAGGTGTAGGGACCACTGGCTAAAAGTATGGCTATACAGACGTGAATTAAAAGTCAACTCTTCCAAAGTAATCCCACCACTACTCAATTATCTCAAGGAAATCAATCGACTGATCACCCCAAACCACTATTTTCTTCTCAAAAAAATCCCACAAACATGCACACACGGAAAGCTCCTAAGCTAGACTACAATGTGGTAGAAGACTTGAAAAAGATGAAGGCCAATGTTTCTATCATGGACATGTGTAGGATCCCTCAACAAATTTTTTTTCTGTTATAGGCCTTAAAATTAATAGATGCCCCTATAAAAAGCATTGATCAAAGTGAGGTCCCATCTCCCTCATATTTAACAAAGAAGCTAAGTGGGAATTCTTGTTCTTTAGACAAAAAAGGAAGGCCTTTTATTCCTCCTTTCCTTTTGATGTTTGAGGTTTTTAATTGAAATCTACATAATTGCCTAGTCGATTCAAGGACATCTTCAAATTTCATGCCATTTTCAATCTGCAAGAAATTGAACACAACCCCACTCAAAAGTCATAAACACATTATACAACTAGATAGGACTTAGGTAAAGGTCATTGGGGAATTGAAATATGTCATGATCAGAATTGCTACACACCCCAAATTTGTTCAAGTAATTGACATAGATGTAGTAGACATCCCAGAGGCCTATGGAATGCTACTTAGTTGAGACTGGTCCGAGAAATTCAATGGATACTTTAGTACCAACTAGGATCACCTTTGGTTTCCACTAAAAGGACATACAAACATGATCAGGTTTGACAGAGAAAGATATATCAAACATACCATCATTGATTTAGAGACCCCAAATGAACCCTCATCGACAGAGTTCCCTGTGTTAGGAAACTACTCCTGTGACTTTGATTTCGCTAATTTCTCCCCTCATGTGTCTGACATACCTCCCACAAAAATATCCGAAAAGATTTTTCAAGAAGACTTACTAAAAGCCACAAAAGAAAGCATCATCTGTCAAGATTCTCCGACAGGAGTAGCAGACAAGGAGGTTAAAAGTGAAAAAATAGATAGACATGAAGAAGTTAGTAATTTCTCCCCACAAATGTGGACGTTGTACTTTTATGGTTCTAAATCGCAAGAAGGGCTGGGAGCATGATTCATCCTCATTGAACCAAAGGGGAAACAAAACTTCTTATCTTGCAGATTAGAATTCAAATGCATTAATAACACTGCTGAATATGAAGGTCTGGTCCAGGGACTAAATAAATCCATTGAATTAAACATCAAGGAATTGAAGGTTTTTAGAGACTCCTAAATTATCATTAGGCAAGTAAAAAATACCATCCATTGCAATTTACCTCACTTAAGAAATTACTAGCAAGAGGTGCACAGACTAATAGACAATTTTTAGGCCTTCAACATTACTGTTGTTCCCAAGATGAAAAATACCCTTGCTGATGCTCTAGCAACTGCAGACTCAAGATTATATCCTTTAGAAGATTACGAAGCCTCAAGGTTTGTAGTAGAACTGCTCTACAAACTGTCGGTACCTAACAACATTTCTAACTGGAAAGTATTTGAAGGGGATGAACATATTGTAGATTTCTTGACTAATCATAAAATTTTTAAGGATTTGGCCATTGATGATGAAATATTCCAAGAAATACTCACATAATAAAATCTCCACGAAAAAAAGAGGGCGATAGATCACTCTGATGAAAAACCAATGTTTCACATGATACCAAAAGGAGTGGCTAATCTAGAGAACCTTTTCAAACTAAGGGAAAGATTTAGAGGGCCAAAGAATGCAAAAACAAGGAGCTCATGTCCTATATACAAAACTATAAACCTAGTAACCCCTGAGAACCCCAAGAATGTCAATTTGGGCAAGACAATGTCCAAAGAATATAGGAAAGCTTATCTCAAATTGTTTAAAGAATAACAATGTGTTTGCTTGGTCCTATCGAGAATTGAAAACTTATGATACTCGCATTATCCAACACAAAATTTCGTTAAAGTCTAGAGTAAAACCCTTTAGAAAAAATCTTAGGAAGTACCACCCATATCTGGAACCTCTAATGTATCAAGAGCTGAAGAAATTATTAGATGCTAAGATTATCTTTTAGGTAAGACACTCTTCCTGGGTAGCCAATCTGGTACCTATCAGAAAGAAGTCTAGGGAGATCCGTCTGTGTGTGGATTTCAAAAACTTTAACAGAGCATCGGAAAAGGATAACTATCCAGTCCCACCCATGGAAAAACTCATACAGACAGTATCTGACTTTGAATT
The DNA here is from genome assembly GCA_009831015.1 of Picea engelmannii. Classification (NCBI taxonomy): domain Eukaryota; kingdom Viridiplantae; phylum Streptophyta; class Pinopsida; order Pinales; family Pinaceae; genus Picea; species Picea engelmannii. The sequence continues at coordinate 575,647 of ML780545.1, read as the reverse complement.
TTTTTCCCTCCTAGACGGTTTCTCGGGATATAACCAGGTCTTGGTTTCAAAAGATGATCAATTAAAAACTACCTTCCAGACCAAGTAGGTTTGATTAATGCAAGAGAAACCTTCCAGAGGACCATGGACATAGATTTTCAGGGATTTATTAACAATTGTGTGGTAGTCTATTTAGATGACGTAACAATATAATTAAAAAACAAGGAAGACTAGATTCAACATTTGACTCTGATCTTTGAAAGGTGTAGGAAATGTGGAATATCTTTGAACCCTAAGAAAACCATTTTTTGTGTATAGGAAGGAAAATTATTAGGTCATATCATATCTCAAGGAGGAATTAGCATCAACCTTGAGTGGATAAAAGTGATAGTTCAACTCCCCTTGCCTCACAATAAAAAGGCCATGCAATCCTTCTTTGGGAAAATCAACTTTGTGAGAAAATTTACTCCTAATTTCACTGAAACTGTTAAAGATTTACAAAACATGATTCACAAATATGTAGAGTTTAAATGGGGTGAAGAAATGAAAGGATCTTTCAACAACATCAAAACTGCAATATCCCAAGCAACAATACCACAAACAGGGATGATTTTAAGGATGGAAATTTATTTTAAAATATAGAAACCTTGGCGAATATTACTAATCCTTCATATGCCAACTATAAATCATTGGCGATATTTTTGTAAAAATATTCAAATTTCTAAGGATTTTATAAAATTTTGGTGATTTTTAAGGTAAAATAATTTTATCTTATAGAATTTGGGTGAATCATTTTTAAAACAACGAATCTCATTTTTGGAAAAACCATGGAAAATTAGAACATGAGCGAAATTTATCCCCTAAAATCATCCCTGACTACGAAGCCCTAATTTCAAGAAATATTTTTTCCTTTATACCTTTGCTTCTGACCAACCCTTGGCCATAGTACTTACCCAGAAGGATGATGGAAACAATGAGGCAACGATATAATTTATGAGCACTAACCTTCAAGGAGCCAAACTGAACTAGCCGACTATAGACAAACATATTTACACATTTTATAAAGCGGTCAAACATTTTAGACCCTATATCCTGAATAATCACACTAAAGTCAGAGTCCCTCACCCCATAGTCAGATCTTTGTTCACTCAATAAGAAATGGGAGAAATGAGGGGAAATTGGATGGCATTCATTCAGGAATTTGATCTAGACATAAAAACTGCCAAAATAGTCAAGGGTCAAGGATTATGTACACTGGTTGCTAAGGCCCAAGATCTGATCAATGCAGAAGACTCTGGTTGGGGAAATGAGTTGTCATTATGGTGCAACAAAACCTTATTGATTCCTCCTAGGCAAGCATCCTAGTATGAAAAACTATCTTATCTCCTACACCATGGAACCTGTCCAGAAAACCTAAACCTCATAGAAAGGAGAGCTCTTAGGTTAAAGTCCGCTCAATATCACCTCATAAATTTTGTCTTTTTCTGCATAAACTATGATGGAGTACTCCTTAGATGTCTTGAACATGATGATGCAGAAAAGGTAATGAGAGAACTCCATGACGAACCAACAGGTGGAAATTTTTTGGGAGAAACTATGAATCAAAAAATATTAAGGGCTGGGTATTATTGACCTACTCTGTTCAGGGAAGCTCATGCATATGCCATGAAATGTAAATCTTGTCAAGTAAGCACAGATAGGGAAAATAGGGCAGCCATTCCACTCCAGCCGGTGACCATTTACAGACCATTCGAGAAATGGGGAATAGATGTCATAGGAGAAATTACTCATTCTTTGAAGCAACATAAATATATCTTGACTGCTACAAATTATTTCACAGGGTGGACGGAGGCTATCCCTCTCACACACATTAATGAAAAGGTAGTGATCCAATTTTTAGAAAAACATCTAATAAAATGGTTTGGGATGCCCTCTGTCCTCATTTTTGACAATGATGCCTAGTTTTCTTCCACGCGCTTGACATAATTCACCCTTAATAAGGGGATCATAATAAGATATTCTGCAAACTACTATCCGCAAGGGAATGGGGTAGCAGAGTCAACTAATAAAAAACCGGTGAGAATTAAAAAAAAAAACTGATGTTGAAAATCAGAGGATTTGGTATAATTTGCTTCATAATGCTCTATGGGCCGATATAGTAATGCCTAAAGAAGCCATAGGAAACTCTTCATACTTTATGGTATATGCGCAAGAAGCCATTCTTCCAAACAAATTGTATCTTCCATCTTTACATCTTGCCTAGGCATAAAGAGGTCAACCCTCATCTGCTCTACAAAAAAAGATTGATACCCTTCTGATGCTGGATGAAGAAAGAAAAAAGGCTAAAGTTATGTTCAACGCCCATCAACATTTATTTAAAATATTGTTCGACAAACATAAGGCCATAGAAAAAAAATTCGAAGTAGGAGACCTAGTATTGAAGTGAGATAAAGCAAATGAGTCCAAAGGAAAACATTAAAAATTCCAAAATCTATAGCTCAGACCTTTCCAGGTGGCCGAGAAGATTGGGGCAGGCACATACCAGTTGCAGAATATGAGGGGGGAATCCGACACCCTCCCAGTAAATGGCCAGGCCTTAAAAAAATACTTCTCATAAAAATAAAATAAAATAAAATAAAATAAAATAATAAAAATAAAAATAAATAAAACATATGTGTCTTTTGATGCTTTATTTGAGTTTTCGTTTCTTTTTTAGCATACATTTTGATTAGGATGAGTGTGTGGGTTTAGGGAAGACCATATTCAAACCCCTTTTTTATTTCTCTCTTTTTCTTGTTATTTTATTTTAAGTAAGTTGTGTTTTGTGAAGCAATGGTTGACTTTAATAGATACGATAAAACAAACTTTCCTCCTGACCTACAATTACATGCAAAAGAAGAGACGCTGGGAAAACACAAATTTTCAAAATCATATTTGTCTTTGTAATCATACTACCTAGGGAAGCGATGGAATATCTTCCTAGTGGACTCATAGAGATAAATTGAAAGATGGATATATGGAGAGAAACACATGTCACCTTAACATTTTCACCTTGTCAAAAACATATATCCTCCTCTTTGAATCACTCTAGGTATTTATGCCAGAAAAAGATGATCCATAAAAAGAGTGTAAAGTCTAAGAGGGAAGGTAGATAACTTCATCAGGGCTATGGACACTCGCTAGCAGCGGAGCAAGGTCTTTGATGTCGGGGTGACTCCGTCGGGGCTATGGACGCTCGTTGGTTGTAGAGAAACACCGTAAGAAAGGAATGATAGCTAAATGGCCTCACACCAATGGACGCCCTACCCAACTCTTATCTATAATGGACATGGATTGAGGTTAAAATGAAAGGAGGTGGAAAAGCTAAACCCCATAGGAAAAACCAGATTTGTGAACCTGAGAACTTGTGGACACATTGATAGAAAAGGTTATGTTGAAAAGGAATACAATAAATCTAGATGGTTTCTCAACCAATTTGCACAGGCTAAGCACGAGGGAAGGAGAAAAGATTATGTTTTCGCCAAGAGAATCATCATTTGTTGAGCACTCAACACACCCTAAAAGTTTTTGTGATTTTTTTCTTTTAGGTACCACTTTGTATTTTCTAAATTTAGTCAGTTGTGTAGGGATCAATGTTTTTTTTCTGTTGCTATGTTTTATCATCGATCACATTCGATTTAGTTTGGAGTTGTTGAACATATTGAATTTTTCTCTAAGTAAACATGGCATGTAGACCAAGTGTACACAACTTAAAATTTGAGCCATGCACCCATCATCGACATCAACGAAATCCAAAAGGAAAAATTCCCACATAACAACGATAATCACTAATTGTTGATGTACCGTCGGCATCGATGAAATCCAAAAGGTAAAACATCAACATAGGCAACAACAATTGCTGATTGCCAATCACCAATATAACGTTGGCATTGACAAAGAGGGAGAAAGGGAGCAGTAACATGTGTCAAAAAGAAAATCACCGACATTGAAAAGAAACGCTCCTCATGCCCTAGGGTTCAAATCAATTGCCACATGTTTTTTTCCACATAAACAATCCATATTGCTCAAGTATTACCCACATCATCTTTTGATTTCCCTGTGTCATATCTATATTTCCACGTCAACACCATGGGGAAGTTTTGGGTCGACATCATAACTTTTTCCTAGAGGCACCAACACAATAACATCAAAGAAAATCCACCGACGTCGATAAACTCATTAACTATCAGATGATTTCTAGAACACTGAACTTCTAGTTTTAGTTCGAACCTTTACCTACCGACGCCAACAACCCTGGTCAATCTGCAATCCTACTTATCCCTGATACCGATCATACTAGTTTCTTGTAAATACAAAAAGGCTTGGTAATTCGATGGGACATCGCCAGCTAATATGATACTAAATTTTGTGATTTGATAGACAAATTTAATTTATTGCGCAACCTACACCATGATCCCATGCGCTGACCAATCGTTGAAATTTGAATTCACCGATAAACTATGAAATAATCCGCTCCTGCATCACCAGCCGACATTGCATTTAATCCTAAGCATGGTGCAAATTCTGTGGTAGATTGTGTAGACCACATTTACACTCTTGAATTTAAGACTCGACGCAACAAGGTAAGTATTCTTTCTGTTTAAATTTGCAATGTTTATTTCTAAACATGGTATTCTATTCGCAAATCACTTATATCCCAAAGTAGATGAAGAAGCGAGAGAAAGCATCGAGGAGGTTAAAACCCACTCTCTAACTTTGATTACCAGTAAGACGAGGTTAATATCTTGCAAGGAAGATGTAAGCATTGTATTTATCATTTCTACACTCAGGATTGCGTCAATAACACTTGTCGAGGTTGGCTGGTGGCTCACTATAATATTTTTCTTTTCTATAGTAAAATGCCTCCAAGATGCCCAAAATGAAAGAACCAGAGGTCGGAGAAGGGTCTACACTAGATGCTGTAAGGGAGATTATTTTTTCTCAAAGACATAATCAATTGTCCGCGCTTCTACCAAAAAGAAGTTTACCAAACCTCCAACGTTCGGAGACACAGAGGCGAGCACCGGATCTATAATAATGCTACCACATTGGGATATCTTTTTAACAAAATCAATCAGGACAATTAACTGGAGTTCACACCGTTATCACCAGATAAATTATGGGAATCACCTTATGACTTGGATATTATGGATAGTATCTGTATCTAGTATTTTTATTGGCAATTGATTTTTCATTTTACAAAAAGAAAAAAAAAAAAGAAAAAGAAAAAGAAAAAATAAAAGAAAAAGAAAAAAGAAAAGAAAAAGAAAAAGAAAAGAGGGCATAAAAAAATTGAAACAAAAGGCCCATGCAATAATATTAACTTGGTCATACCTTTCAAGCATGACCAAGTTATTTTAAATTTTCAATGTTGATAGGTTAGTGAATAAATCTGACCAGACTGTCTAATCCTGGTCAGATAGCCCTTAGGTTAGAGTAGTGAATAAATTTGACCAGACTGTCTAATCCTGGTCAGATAGCCCTTAGGTAGAGTAATTTCTTAACCCAACTGTTTAATCTGGGTTAATTGTCCTAGGAAGATAGGATTAGCATGTAGGTTAGTTGTTTCATTTGCTTCACCCCCCCACAAAAACAGATTGATAAAGATGTTACACCATGTCCCAAATGCCTAAGAAAAGTTTGTTCGAAAACCCATGGTGGTATCTCTTTGAAAGTTGAAGAAAAACCAATAAAATGCTTTATCCTAAGTTTTTCCCAAAGCTCATATATCTCTGCTCATGATTTATGTTACATTTAATTTCCAATGGTCTAGATCACGACACCTAGATCAACGGCTCACAGAGAATTCCAGACCCCCCCTAGTGTTCTTCTTTTAATCAAGGGGAGGGGGGGTCCGGAATCGGTAATAATATTTACGCAGATCTGGATGGTCCATAAAAGAGCGCATGAATCCACGACCCACATTGGATTCCAGACCCCCCCACCCGTTCTGCCTTTAACGGAGGGGGGGGGGTCCAGAATTGGTAATAACTTGGGCGCACATATGGACGGCCCAGAACAGAGCGCTCAAATCTACGGTTCACATTGAATTACGGACCCCCCCCGTCCGTTCTGCCTTTAATGGAGGGGGGGGTCCGGAATGGGTATTAAGGAGCGCACTAAGATCTGCGGCCAGGAAACCAACACACAGATCAATGGATCAAAATGAATTTTGGACCCCCCCTGGTGTCCTGCCTTTAACCAAGGGGGGGGGGTCTGGAATAGATATTTCCCTTCCGTGGGCCCCTGGTCATTCGTGGCGTCGGTTTATTGGTTCTCAAGTCCCATCCCTCACATGCTATTTGACAATCCATCACTCCGGGACATCATCCTCCACTGATGATACTTGCTCCGCTGATTCCCAAGTCACGTCCCATCCCATAACTGCTGCCAGTCCCTAACCCTCTTCACTCATGAACAACCCCTTTTGGCGACTTTTACCTCAAATCACCAGCCTCCATGTCACCCCTCCGTATGCTTTGGCCACCGTCATATGCCATATCACCCCCAAGTGGCCCGTTGTCCATTAATAACTGGATAATATACCCGTTGTCATGCTGACCGTTTTCCCGCGTCCAACCGACCCAGTTTTAAAGAAAACTACCATTTTCTCTTTTCATTCGTTATTCATCCATCGCGCCAGAAACCTCTTATTCCTCCATTGCTTCAGCATCTCCTTCACCCACAGTCAATCAACCCCACTAACGTATTGTTTATTGCAGGTACTGTCGCTGAAATGGTGTGAAAACCAAGACAAGCTGAGGGAGAAGAGAATCCTTTTCTTCCTCCCCCTGTTGACCTGGAAAAAATTCCCTTGGTCGATAAAGATCGATTGATAGCTGATACTATTTGCAGTTTCAACTTTTCTGATCTCCAGTCATGGCTCCAGGAGGTTTTCTTGGACCAGAGTGACGAAATTGGACTCTGGGAGTCCAATTTGCCCCTGTATCTCTTTCCCCAGATTCATCATTTCCCAGAATTTGCCCTCAAATGCCAAGCCCATTATGTTCCCGACCAGAAATCCATCGTTTCTTCATCTGGAGACGTCCTCTTTTTCATCACCCCCGAAGATATTGACCAGATGATGCAAATACCTTGTGCTGAATCTGCGTCTGAATCTGCGTCCCCATTCAATTTAGAAATCCTCACTGAGTTATATCAAAAAATGACTTTCCCTCAGACAGCTCAGATATTTGAGCTTTTTCTCCCCACTTCCGCTCCACTCCCTTCCACCAACCCCCCTTACCCTTCTTCCATTTTCTCCACCAAAGGAAATCAAATCATTTCTTCCCTGTGTGCCCTGCTTGGTTACTATTCTGATCAATGGGTAGATGAACCCATCTTGGGTTTTCTGTCCATTTTCTCAAACGATGAAAAGCCCACAATGCAGTTCGACTACAACACCTTCTTGGCCGATAATATTCATGAACAATTCATGAATTTTGGCACAAAGGGGATGTTCAGATATTCTTCCATACTAGAGTACATGTTTGTTTACTTTCAAGCCGACAAATTCAGTTTCTCCATGCAGAAGATGGATGTAGACGGAAGGCCCCAGCCAGTCACAACATGGACTTCTCTTCTAAAGCGTAACTCTGCTGAATACGACTTCAAATATTTCATTGATCAGTTTTACCACCCAGTGGTAAGCATGATGAGTGGCAGGCCCGAGCCATGAATAAATGAAGAGGTCCAGAGAATTCTACACCTCTCGGACAATGCAAAGACATGAGACTGGTTCTTGTATCAAAGTCACACTGAGATCAGAGTTTACAGGTGTGAATTGGCACCCTACAAGCTGCCTACATATGTACAGGTAATAATTTTTTCATTAGAGTATATTAGGAAGATAATGAATTCAGATGACATTCACTTTGTTTCCCTAAAGAAGAAGTAGCAATTGCGAATCAAGGGGCAGATTGGTTCTTTCATCTGCAATAGTCGAGGCGCAGGGGAAGAAGCGGATAGAATGTTAAAGGAGATGAAATTCTTTACAAGTTTCACCTGGAGCTATGATCCATCCAGGATCATTTCGGAAATGAGAGTAAAAAACAAGAATGTCCCATATGCTCATGAGTCCAAGCCAGAGATCGAGAAATTCGCAAATCAGACAGTATGGGAGCCCAACACTTTGATGGATGTGGAACAGCAAGTTGAAACAGAACACCAGGTGCCCTCAACAAGTGTGCCACCCACTACCACACCTCAGGTTCCCGAGGAGAAGAGGCCCCGACAAGAGTCATCTCCTCCTATAACAGAGGTGTCATTAGAGGAATTTAAGATGCACACCAAAAGGCCAAAGACAGTTTCAACGCCTGGCATGACAGTAGAACAAGAAGTCACAGCTACCACAGTGACCACCACAGGGGTCAAGCCAGTCACTCTACCTTTTGGTTCGAGCCAGCATAAGGCAATAACAATAGCAATGAAATCCACGGATTCTCCCCTAGATACGCAACCAAGTAAAACTGGTCCCAAGTTGGGCATTTTTGAAAAGTATGATTTGATCAAAAAGAAAAACCAGACCCTCACTAGCAGCACTTATGCCCAGTTCTAGAAGCAGTCATCTACAGCTCAGCATAGGCTTCTGTCTGCCTTTGACACTAAAAAGGGAAGGATGCACATGGCCTACCTCCAAGCACAGGTACCGGATCCCAAGGTTATTTCAGATTACAAGAGGGCCACTTTCGAGTTCCAAGCGAAAGATGTGCATCCAACAGATCAGATGGATCTGCATAAACAAACAGGGGAGATGGTTTTCCACACATTGGCCCACACTTCAGCTTCTGCAGCAAAGTTTCAAGTGTCTTTGAATAATGCTCAAACCCAACTCAAGCTGGAGAAAATATCATCTTTCGCGAAAGACAACAGAATCAAGACACTGGAGGAGATGGTCCTCAAAATTGGTTACGACCCAACGAACGTCAAGGCTACCGAAGAGATGATTAAAAATAAAAATGCTGACATCGCTTCCTTAAGAAAACAGCTGAAGCTCCCGCCAACAGAGGACTCACAAGCAAAGGAGATAGCAGAAAAGGAAGGTGAAAAGGATGAGATGTTGAAGTTACTCATGGAGCAGAATGCTCAATTAAAAGAAATGGAGTCTGCGATGGAAAGACTCCTAAAGGAGAAAGAGCAGATGAAGCCAATGGAAGGCATTCCATTGAGTGTTATCCCAATTGTAGGATTGAGCACATCAACAGTGACAGCAATTCCATCTGCAACATCATTGCCACTACCAGAAGGAACAACAGACCTTGCCAAGTCCATGGAGAGGATGAATCTGCAAGAGTAAAAAATCAGCAGGCTTAAGAAAGAAGTGGAGAACCTCCAAGAGCTCAAGACTTCTTTTCAGACAAGCCTATCCAAAGAAAAGCAGGTGAATGAGAAAATCAGGAAGGAGTTACAGCAGCTCCAAAAGCAGACAATGGCAGGGAAGACTTTGGTTGAGGTCAAAGAGATTTTATGGGCAGATATTTCCAAATCCATAAATGAAATCTGGCCAATGGTTCAAATCATGTTTGAACAAAATGAGTTGCTCGAGAGGAGCAAACAGGCTGTTGAGAAAATCAGAATGGAGCTGGGAGACATGCCAACACAAGCAAATGAAATCATCAGGTTCCCGAATTCCAAGACCAGAGAGGAACTTGAAGAACTAAAGATCGAGGACAGGACATGAACTATACTTGAGGTAAAAAGGGTTCTAACCAAAAGAGGTCTCATGCTTTAGCTTGAGGAGAAGATTCAAGTCATGGATCAAGGAGTACAAAAGTTTTTCAATAAGATAGATGTTCTCCAAAAGAAGGGCCTACCTGGCCTGAAGGTCATTAATGACAAATTAATTACACTCCCTGATTACAAGAAAAGGCTGACTGAAGTGTCTAAGGATAGTTCCAAGTTTGCAGGGATACAGGGAAGCATCACAGGCAAAGCATTCATGGATGCCCTGCAGTTGGATATTAGTATCCAACATGAGATTAAACACATATTCATCATCAAGCCTACATTTGCTAAATATATAGACATGGATGAAGTGTATCGGAGATTGCTTAAAGTCACAGTGCCAGGTAATCTCAGATGGGAAGAACTGTGTGATCTACTAGATTAGCAGATGAGCTGTCACAATCTAGTCACCTGTCCAGTCAGAAGAGGTTGTGAAGGCACCTCGCCAACGACCTACCCCAGAAGTTCCGCAAACAGTTGTATCGAGTCATCAAGCAGTTTTGATTAGTTAAGATAGTTAGACTAAAAATAGAATGAGCACGTCCTGATCAGTTATGACAGGAACGTTTGCATTTTGAATTATAAATACTTCATCTTTCGAAGTATTGAGGGTTGTTGATTCGCACACCCTATTGCTATCAAACTGTACTATTTTTGAAAAGATCGACCATTAATAAAGAAGAGGCATTTACATGATTCTTGCGTATGTTCACTGGTGAAGTTGATTTTCTAAGTTGAATGTATTCCTTTCTCTGTAATCATGTTATTTTCCGGAACTAATGTTTATGAATAGCGTAATGTGGTAGGATTTATCTTTGATACCCTGTTTCTGATTCTAAAGATTTTAATGCTTTTCTTCCAATATCTTCAATTAAGAAATTCTTAACTTCTTGTTAGTTGAAGTTATTTTCCTTAGCTTTTCTTCTGTCCATCATTTTAATTTCTAAAGATTCAGTGAGTGTATTATTTCACACTGTGAAGGTTTTCCTTGGCATTTCTGGTTGCATCAAATATTTGCTTAAATACAGACCCCATAGCCCAATGGATGTGTAGACTGTCTCAACCAACTTCAAAAACTCTTTTACAACAAAACCAACAATTTCTTTACCTAGCCTAATACATGAAATCAAAAAACAAAGCTAAATCATATAGAGAGATCCCTCTTTGAAGCTGGAAGGGCTAGATCCCAGCTTTAAAAGCGGTTGGATAAGGTTACCTTTGTAGATTTCTTCTCTTTAAACCTCTAGGAAATTTACCAAGTGCTAACATAATTGGCGACTCCACTAGGGACGAACTAAAACTGACAATCTCACGTTTTCTTTCCCCTAAAGAACGTTTGATTCTGAGAAAAAAGTAATGTTTAGAGGTTGATTAACTCTGTATATATTATTTTCAGACTCGTAAAATTAAAAAATATATATATAAAAAACAAAAAGAGTTCTGGCTCCCAAGAAGGTTCACACTCGATCTCATCCAGACCAAGAACCCTCTACAACGATAGATAATCTTGAGCAGTTGTTGAGGCGAAATACCTTAGCTACCAGTTCTGTGAGTTATACTCCCCGTCATAAGTCTCCTTCCTTTTCCGGAGAACCAGATATCTTTCAAAACTTTGATCTTGATATTCTTCTGCCACGAAACCTTGTTAGAACACGGTTTAAAACCTTTGTGTCTAGGCTTGTCTTTGACCCAACTGTGTTGCAACCCCGAACCCCCGAAGTCTTGTCTCCTATGACTAAACTACAAATCACTATCTCAGCACCGCCCAGTCCTTCATCATCCTCATCTTCTGTCGTCGTCCCACCTCCTCCACCCATCATGGCATCCCGGTATGCTCCTTTGGTGCTGGCCGCACTGCTACATGCCATGCCCCAAGACTACCAGACAAGACTTCCACAGTTTGATGCAACCAGACCTTTAAACGCACAACAACATGTGGATAAAATGAACGACTACTTTGATTTGCAAGAAGTTGACGAAGTTGATGTTCAAATGAGACTGTTTTCCCAGAGTCTGACAGGGGACGTCAAGAAATGGTTCAAAGCTTTACCCACCACCTTAGTTCCTGACCTTGTTGCGTTCCAGAGAAGTTTTCTCGACAGATGGTAGGTAAAGAAAAACCCTCTCCAAATACTGTCAGAATACGAGAATATAAAAAGAAATCAAGGTGAGACGGTACAATATTATTGCACTCGTTTTAACAATTTGTATAATGCAATCCCAACTGAAATCAAACCTCCCCAGGGTTTGGCATTGATTAAATTCCCTGATGGATTTGATGCTGACATGTCTTACCAATTAAGAGAAAGAAATGTTGCCACCCTTGAAGACATGCATAAAAGTGCTATTAGTGTGGAGGCTAATCTGTTGGCGAAACAGGCCCGTCAAAGGTCAGAAAGGAGAGTCACGATCAAAGAAGAACCTTCCACATCAACCACTAATTCCAAATTGGATTCTGTGGTCAGAAATTTGGAATTATTGATAGAAAGAACAAGTATTTCAGACAGAAATCCTCTGAGAGACAACACACCTGCCCCTCAGATTCGAAACCCCAATTTTATAAGAAACCCTCCTCAAATCAGGAAAAGAGATCCAAGAGATCAAAGAGATCAAAGGGATCAGAGAGGTCCTGATCAGCCGATCAGGCCTCCCCTACAGGAAAATTATGCTGATGAAGGGGGGGAAGTAATTGAGGAATTGGAGGACACTCATATCAACCTCATGGGCATTCACGACAACGAGGCCATTTTCCTTACTCAAGAAGAGCAGGAACTCTTTCTGCTAAATCAAACAAAGGT
>ML780545.1:531270-563058 GCA_009831015.1 Picea engelmannii | reverse complement strand
TTGAGGAATTGGAGGACACTCATATCAACCTCATGGGCATTCACGACAACGAGGCCATTTTCCTTACTCAAGAAGAGCAGGAACTCTTTCTGCTAAATCAAACAAAGGTAAGTGAGGAAGCCGAAGATGCAGAACAACAGGCCCTTTGAAATGCTATTTTGGAGGTGCACCGTCAATACAATCTGCGAAGTAAGAAGACAGAAGGAAATTCCTCAAAAAAGATGACCGAAACACGGAAGGTAGCTGAGACTAAGAAAACCCTTAAGCCAACTACTGCTGAAAAAGTTCCTGAGAAGACCACTGCTGAAAAGTCTTCTGAGAAGGGTAAAACCGACGCTCCGATGAAGAAAAACATCACCATACTGAAAAGGCCAGCACAACTCGAAGTTTCACCTGTTAATCCACCTAGTACTTCTGAGCGGAAGAATATGGTGGACCAACCAGAATCAATGAGTCAGACCCGAAATCCTGCGCCTTTTATCCTAGAGCGAGAATTGGCCAAAATTAAAATTCCTATCCCACTTATAGAGTTGATGAGTAGAGGCGGTTATCGTTCACAGGTACTAAAAGCATTAGCCATTAAACCTGACATAGGAACCAAGGCCTTGACTGTTGGATCAGTGACTCATTCAGACACTGTGAACCTTACTGACGATCGTCCCGAACTCCTTTTCAGACATGAAGTAGATGGTCGAGACGATACCGGTGATGTAACTCCCTTTTACATCAGTTTGAACATACACGATTTGATATTGCATAACGCCATGCTGGATTCAGGTGCCTCACATAATTTGATGCCTAAAGCAGTAATGGAAAAACTGGTATTGGAGGTCACTAGGCCTTACAAAGATCTACACTCGTTTGACTCCAGCAAAGTCAAATGTATTGGTTTGATTAAAGATTTGTGCATCACCCTGGTTCAGATCCCTTTGAAAAGCATGGTAATGGACGTGGTGGTTTCTGACATTCCGCCAAAGTATGGTATGTTGCTATCCCGGTCTTGGGGAGCTAAGTTGAAAGGAACCCTGCAGCTGGATATGTCTTACGCCACTATCCTAGTGTTTGGACAACAGAGGAGGTTATACAGAGAAACACTAATGAAGTATATGGTCAGTAGTGAAGAGAAACCTCACAATTACCCCCTTTACTCTGCTCATTCCGATTTAGATTCGTTCATCTTATACAATGATGGTGATACTGAAGAGCCAGATATTCAGCTGGTAGAATATGTAGCTAGTCAAGATGAAGGTCCAGAAAATGGTGAGGTAGCAAAGATGAAAAATGTAATAACCGAAGAGTTCCCTGCCGATTTCTAGAGTATGGATTTTGATGGAGCTGTGAGTAAAGAAGGAGCAGGAGCTGGAGTCTGGTTGCATAATCATCGAAACAGGTATTCAGAAAATCATTCCTATAAATTAAATTTCCAATGCACTAACAACATCGCCGAGTACGAAGCTTTAATGCTCGGTCTGAAGCTGTTGAAAAAAGTTGGTGCTAAGAAAATAATGGTAAGGGGTGACTCTGAATTAATAATCAAACAAATCAAAGGTGAGTACGCTACTAAACAACCGTGCCTCAGAGCCTATAGGAATGCTATTCTTGATGCTTTGAAGTGTTTTAATGAGGTTGACTTGCAGGTAATGCCGAGAGGGCAGACTATTCTAGCCGACGGATTAGCTACGTCAGTAGTTTCATGCAAGATTCCTTTCCACCAAACTCGTCCATACACTGTTGAGGTGAAATGCAGACTGACGGTTCCCGATAATATTAGGTACTGGCAAGTGTTTGGAAATGACGATCAGATAGAGGATTTTTTGCAATGCAAGAATGATTTTGAATGTACAAACATAGATTTAGAAAATGAAAACGAGAATGTAAATAATTCTGAGTTTGAAATAGATAGTGTCAATACTGTAAATATGGTAGATACAGAAGATACAGTAGATTCAGGAGAGTTAGGAGATGACGAAATGGATGCCGATGTTTTACAATTGAAAATCAATGTTTTACCTAGAGGGCTTGTCCCTTTAGAAGATCTGTTTGACAACGACGATGTAGCTAAGAAACCAAAAATAGAAGCCCATGGGAAAGAGGTAGAGGACTGCAATATAGGAACTGAAGAGAAACCTAGGATGGTCAAACTGTCCAAATCTTTACCCCCAGAACAAAAGCTGAAATACATTGAGATATTCAAAGAATATTCAGACGTTTTTGCCTGGGGATATGAAGATTTGAAAGCCTATGACACCAGCATCATACAACACAGGATTCCCATAAAGGAAGACCAGAAACCATTTAGGCAGAAACTTAGGAGGATAAATCCCAAGTTACTTCCCCTGATAGAAAAATAGATTAAGAAAATGTACGATGCCAAGATCATAGTCCCACTACATTTTTCTAAATGGATTTCTAATTTAGTCACTACACGTAAGAAAACCGGGGAAATCAGACTCTGCATAGATTTTCAAAATCTGAACAAAGCATCCCTGAAGGATAATTACCCCTTGCCTAAAATGGATCACCTCCTGCAAAGGGTGGTCGGGTCCAGTCGAATTTCTCTTCTAGATGGTTTCTTGGGTTACAACCAGGTCCTAGTTCACTCAGACGAACAAGAAAAAACCGCTTTCACCACACCATGGGGCACTTTCATGTATGTGAAGATGCCTTTTGGTATGATGAACGCAGGAGCCACCTTCCAAGGGGCAATGGATATCGCCTTCGTAGAAGAGTCAGGTAAGTTTATTGTCGTTTATCTAGATGATGTGACTATGTTTTCCCAATCTGATGATGAACACCCGCGACACCTTAGACGAGTTTTCGAAAAGTGTAGAAGGTTTGGGATTTCATTAAATCCCAAGAAGTGTATTTTTGGGTTAGAAGAGGGTAAACTATTGGGACATATCATCTCTAAAGAGGGAATCAAAATCGACCCCAGCAGAATCGAGGCCATACTAAAGTTAGAACACCCAAGAAACCTCAAAGAACTACAGTCTTTTATTGGGAAAATTAACTTTCTTCGAAGATTCATTCCTAATCTGCCCGAGCTCCTCTGAAACATTACAAACATGCTAAAAAAGGATGCAAAAATAAAATGGGACTCTGATTCCAGACAATCCTTCGAACAAGTCAAACGAGCACTCACAGAAGCCCCAGTTTTGATTAGTCTCGATTTCACTAAAGATTTCTATCTTTTTTCTTTTGCCTCTGAACATACTATAGCAGCTGTATTACTGTAGAAGAATAGTGAAGGGTATGAACAACCCATAGCTTTCTTTAGCAAAGCTTTAAGAGATGCTGCCCTGAACTACAATATTATGGAGAAGCAGGCTTTTGCTTTGGTAAAGGCTATAAAGGACTTCAGGGTCTATATTCTCCATTCCCACATCATAGCTTATGTTCCAAAGGCGGTAGTAAGAGATATCTTGATGCAAGACAACCCTGATGGGAGAAGAGGAAAGTGGATTGCAGTTATTCTAGAATATGACATAGAAATTAAGCCAACAAAACTGATCAAAGGCCAAGGCCTTGCCAAATTGATGGCTGAATCTAACTTTCAGGCTCTTGACATTAATTTTCTAGATGTGGCAGATGAACAGGGTGATATGGCAACTCCAAACGTTAAAGAGGTTTTTATCACCTCTCCATGGTATGCAGACCTTATATTTGTTCTACAAAATTTACAAGCTCCCCCTGGTCTAACTAAGACTAAAGCTAGATTTTTAAAGTTAAAGGCATTGAAATTTTGTATTCTAGAAGGAAATTTTTATTGGAAAGACCTTGCAGGTATTATTTTAAATTGTTTACTGAAAGATGAAGCTGATAAAGTGTTGCAGGAGTTTCATGCAGGAGAATGTGGGGGCCATTTGAACTGGAAGGTTACAGCCAAAAAAATACTCAGAGCTGGATTTTACTGGCCCACCCTGTTTGCAGATGTACATCGGAAAGTAACAACATGTCACTAGTGTCAATGTTTGAGGGTAAAAGGAAACTCCTTCTCTACCTCTTAAACCAATTTCAATTGAGGCTCCTTTCCAGCAATGGGGAATCGATTTCATTGGATAAATACACCCTCCGTATTCAGGCCAACATAGGTGGATTCTTACTGCCACTGATTATTTTACTAAATGGATTGAGGCTGTACCAAGCAAGCAAGCCACTGACTCTGTTATTATCAAATTTCTTGAAAATAATATTTTGTCTCGTTTTGGTTGTCCTAGAAAGATCATTACTGACAATGCATCTGCCTTTCGATCAAAGAAACTCATTGATTTCTGAAATCATTACCACATTGGCTTGGGGCATTCCACAGCCTACTACCCTCAGGGGAATGGGTTGGCGGAATCCTCAAACAAGACTTTGGTAAATATCATCAAAAAAACATTGCAGGAGAATAAAAAATCATGGCATGATAAGCTGGTATTTTCTTTATGGGCAGATAGACTGACCACCAAAAGGTCAATTGGTATGTCACCATACCAACTGGTATACGATACTGAGGCTGTTTTCCCAACTTCTTTGGGAGTACCTGTCATGAAGTTACTTGAAGAGATGCAAGCTGAGCCAAATGACTCCTAGAGACAAATCAATCAGATGATTCATTTGCAACAGACTAGAGAAGATGTTTTCAACAAAACACAGGTCATCCAAGAGAACATCAAGAAGATCTTTGACAAACGAACCAAGGAGGATGATTTTGAGCTGGGAGACTTAGTGTTGAGATGGGATGCCAAAAACGCGGACAAGGGAAAGCATGGGAAATTTGACAATTTATGTACGGGGCCCTACATGATCCAAGCTTTCAGAGGAAACAATACTTTTTTGCTAAACAATGTCGATGGGTTAGATCTGCCAGGAGCACCTGTGAATGGCAGAATGCTGAAACATTATGTCCCACCTCAGTAAGAGATTTGAAGAACTCACTCTCCATTGTACATACCAGTTTTAATTTTCAGTCTTTACTTGCATTTTCTGAGTGAAGAACATTGGTTAGTTTGTTGAAGCCTGAAGAGAAGGCCCTAAGCTGTTGATCACTATTTTTCGAAGTTTTCCTGAGAATAATACCAACGAAGGCTACTAGACAGATATGTTCAGAATGATAGGAAACTGGATTCTTGGCACTTAAACAGGTCAAGTACCATCCCCAGGTGGAGCCGCTGTTATCACCCCATAAATTATGGGAATCACCTTATGACTTGGATATTATGGATAGTATCTGTATCTAGTATTTTTATTGGCAATTGATTTTTCATTTTACAAAAAGAAAAAGAAAAAAGAAAAAGAAAAAGAAAAAAGAAAAGAAAAAGAAAAAAGAAGAGAAAAAGAAAAAGAAAAAGAAAAGAGGGCATAAAAGAATCGAAACAAAAACCCCATGCAATAATATTAACTTGGTCATACCTTTCAAGCATGACCAAGTTATTTTAAATTTTCAATGTTGATAGGTTAGTGAATAAATCTGACCAGACTGTCTAATCCTAGTCAGATAGCCCTTAGGTTAGAGTAGTGAATAAATTTGACCAGACTGTCTAATCCTGGTCAGATAGCCCTTAGGTAGAGTAATTTATTAACCCAACTGTTTAATCTGGGTTAATTGTCCTAGGAAGATAGGATTAGCATGTAGGTTAGTTGTTTCATTTGCTTCACCCCCCCACGAAAACAGATTGATAAAGATGTTACACCATGTCCCAAATGCCTAAGAAAAGTTTGTTCGAAAACCCATGGTGGTATCTCTTTGAAAGTTGAAGAAAAACCAATAAAATGCTTTATCCTAAGTTTTTCCCAAAGCTCATATATCTCTGCTCATGATTTATGTTACATTTAATTTCCAATGGTCTAGATCACGACACCTAGATCAACGGCTCACAGAGCATTCCGGACCCCCCCTAGTGTTCTTCTTTTAATCAAGGGGAGGGGGGGTCCGGAATCGGTAATAATATTTACGCAGATCTGGACGGTCCAGAAAAGAGCGCATGAATCCACGACCCACATTGGATTCCAGACCCCCCCACCCGTTTTGCCTTTAACGGAGGGGGGGGGGTCCGGAATTGGTAATAACTTGGGCGCACATAACTGCTGCCAGTCCCTGTTGTCAGTCCCTAACCCTTTTCACTCATGAACAACCCCTTTTGGCGACTTTTACCTCAAATCACCAGCCTCCACGTCACCCCTCCGTATGATTTGGCCACCGTCATCTGCCATATTACCCCCAAGTGGCCCATTGTCCATTAATAACTGGATAATATACCCGTTGTCATGCTGACCGTTTTCCCGTGTCCAATCGACCCAGTTTTAAATAAAACTACCGTTTTCTCTTTTCATTCGTTATTCATCCATCGCGCCAGAAACCTCTTATTCCTCCATTACTTCAGCATCGCCTTCACCCATAGTCATTCAACCCCACTAACGTATTGTTTATTGCAAGTACTATCACTGAAATGGTGTCAATACCAAGACAAGCTGAGGGAGAAAAGAATCCTTTTCTTCCTCCCCCTGTCGACCTGGACAAAATTCCCTTGGTCGATAAAGATCGATTGATAGAAGATACTATTTGCAGTTTCAACTTTTCTGATCTCCAGTCATGGCTTCAGGAGGTTTTCCTGGACCAGAGTGACAAAATTGGACTCTAGGAGTCCAATTTGCCCCTGTATCTCTTTCCTCAGATTCATCATTTCCCAGAATTCACCCTCAAATGCCAAGCCCATTATGTCCCCGACCAGAAAGCCATCGTTTCTTCGTCTGGAGACGTCCTCTTTTTCATCACCCCCGAAGATATTGACCAGATGATGAAAATACCCTGTGTTGAATCTGCGTCCCCATTCAATTTATAAATCCTCACTGAGTTATATCAAAAAATGACTTTCCCTCAGACAACTCAGATATTTGAGCTTTTTCTCCCCACTTCCGCTCCACTCCCTTCCACCAACCCCCCTTACCCTTCTTCCATGTTCTCCACCAAAGGAAATCAAATCATTTCTTCCCTGTGTGCCCTGCTTGGTTACTATTCTGATCAATGGGTAGATGAACCCATCCTGGGTTTTCTATCCATTTTCTCAAACGATGAAAAGCCCACAACGCAGTTCGACTACAACACCTTCTTGGCCGATAATATTCATGAACAATTCATGAATTTCGACACAGAGGGAATGTTCACATATTCTTCCATACTGGCGTACATGTTCATTTACTTTCAAGCTGACAAATTCAGTTTCTCCATGTAGAAGATGGATGTGGACGGAAGACCCCAGCCAGTCACAGCATGGACTTCTCTTCTGAAGCGTAACTATGCTGAATACGACTTCAAAGATTTCATTGATCAGTTTTACCACCCAGTGATAAGCATGCTGAGCGGTAGGCATGAGCCATGAATAAATGAAGAGGTCCAGAGAATTCTACACCTCTCGGACAATGCAAAGACATGAGACTGGTTCTTGTATCAAAGTCACACTGAGATCAGAGTTTACGGGTGTGAATTGGCACCCTACAAGTTGCTGAGATATGTACCGGTAAGAATTTTTGCATTAGAGTATATTAGGCAGATAATGAATTCATATGACATTCACTTTGTTTCCCTTAAGAAGAAGCAGCAATTGCGAATCAAGGGGCATATTGGTTCTTTCATCTGCAATAGTCCAGGAACATGGGAAGAAGCGGACATAATGTTAAAGGAGATGAAATTCTTTACAAGTTTCACTTGGCACTATGATCCATGCGGGATCATTTCGGAAATGAGAGTAAAAAACAAGAATGTCCCATATGCTCATGAGTCCAAGCCAGAGATTGAGAAATTCGCAAATCAGACAGTATGGGAGCCCAACATTTTGATGGACGTGGACCAACAAGTTGAAACGGAACACCAGGTGCCCTCGACAAGTGTGCCACCCACTACCACACCTTAGGTTCCCAAGGAGAAGAGGCCCCGACAGGAGTCATCTCCTCCTGTAACAGAGGTGTCATCAGAAGAATTTAAGATGCACACCAAAAGGCCAAAGACAGTTTCAACGCCTGGCGCGACAGTAGAACAAGAAGTCCCAGCTACCATAGTGACCACCATAGGGGTCAAGCCAATCACTCTACCTTTCGGTTCGAGCCATCATAAGGCAATAACAACAACAATGAAATCCACAGATTCTCCCCTAGATACGCAGCCAAGTAAAACTGGTCCCAAGTTGGGCATTTTTGAAAAGTATGATTTGATCAAAAAGAAAAACGAGACCCTCACTAGCAGCACTTATGCCCAGTTCCGGAAGTAGTCATCTACAACTTAGCATAGGCTTCTGTCATCCTTTGACACTGAAAAGGGCAGGATGCACATGGCCTACCTCCAAGCACAGGTACCGGATCCCAAGGTTATTTTAGATTACAAGAGGGCCACTTTCGAGTTCCAAGAGAAAGATGTGCATCCAACAGATCAGATGGATCTGCATAAACAAACAGGGGAGATGGTTTTCCACACATTGGCCCACGCTTCAGCTTCCGCAGCAAAGTTTCAAGTGTCTTTGAACAATGCTCAAACCCAACTCAAGCTGGAGAAAATATCATCTTTCGCGAAAGACAACAGAATCAAGACGCTGGAGGAGTTGGTCCTCAAAATTGGTTACGACCCGACGAACGTCAAGGCTACCGAAGAGATGATTAAAAATAAAAATGCTGACATCGTATACTTAAGAAAACAGCTGAAGCTCCAGCCAACATAGGACTCACAAGCAAAGGAGATAGCAGAAAAGGAAGGTGAAAAGGATGAGATGCTGAAGTTACTCATGGAGCAGAATGCTCAATTAAAAGAAATGGAGTCTAAGATGGAAAGACTCCTAAAGGAGAAAGAGAAGATGAAGCCAATGGAAGGCATTCCATTGAGTGCTATCCCAATTGCAGGATTGAGCACAACAACAGTGACAACCATTCCATATGCAACATCAGTGCCACTACCAGAAGGAACAACAGACCTTGCCAAGTACATGGAGAGGATGAATTTGCAAGAGTAAAAAATCAGCAGGCTTAAGAAAGAAGTGGAGAACCTCCAAGAGCTCAAGACTTCTTTTCAGACAAGCCTATCCAAAGAAAAGTAGGTGAATGAGCAAATCAGGAAGGAGTTACAACAGCTCCAAAAGTAGACAATGGCAGGGAAGACTTTGGCTGAGGTCAAAGAGATTGTATGGGCAGATATTTCCAAATCCATAAATGAAATCTGGCCAATGGTTCAAATCATGTTTGAACAAAATGAGTTGCTCGAGAGGAGCAAACAGGCTATTGAGAAAATCAGAATGGAGTTGGGAGACATGCCAGCACAAGCAAATGAAATCATCAGGTTCTTGAATTCCAAGACCAGAGAGGAACTTGAAGAACTAAAGATCGAGGACAGGACGGAAACTATACTTGAGGTAAAAAGGGTTCTAACCAAAATAGGTCTCATGCTTCAGCTTGAGGAGAAGATTCAAGTCATGGTTCAAGGAGTACAATTTTTTTTCATTAAGATAGATGTTCTCCAAAAGAAGGGCCTACCTGGCCTGAAGGTCATTAATGACAAATTAATGACACTCCCTGATTACAAGAAAAGGCTGACTGAAGTGTCTAAGGATAGTTCCAAGTTTGCAGGGATACATGGAAGCATCACAGGCAAAGCATTCATGGATGCCCTGCAGTTGGATATTAGTATCCAACATGAGATTAAACACATATTCATCATCAAGCCTACATTTTCTAAATATACAAACATGGATGAAGTGTATCAGAGATTGCTTAAAGTCACAGTGCCAGGTCATCTCAGATGGGAAGAACTGTGTGATCTACTAGATTAGTAGATGAGCTGTCACAATCCAGTCACCTATCCAGTTAGAAGAGGTTGCGAAGGCACCTCGCCAACGACCTACCCCAGAAGTTCCGCAAACAGTTGTATCGAGTCATCAAGCAGTTTTGATTAGTTAAGTTAGTTAGACTAAAAATAGAATGAGCACGTCTTGATCAGTTATGACATGAACGTTTGTATTTTGAATTATAAATACTTCATCTTTCAAAGTATTGAGGGTTGTTGATTCGCACACCCTATTTCTATCAAACTGTACTATTTTTGAAAAGATCGGCCATTAATAAAGAAGAGGCATTTACATGATTCTTGCATATGTTCACTGGTGAAGTTGATTTTCTAAGTTGAATGTATTCCTTTCTCTGTAATCATTTTGTTTTCTGGAACTAATCTTTATGAATAGCATAATGTGGCAGGATTTATCTTTGATACCCTGTTTCCGATTCTAAAGATTTTAATGTTTTTCTTCCAATATCTTCAATTAAGAAATTCTTAATTGCTTGTTAGTTGAAGTTATTTTCCTTATCTTTTCTTCTGTCCATCATTTTAATTTCTAAAGATCCAGTGAGTGTATTATCTCGCCCTGTGAAGGTTTTCTTTTGCATTTCTGGTTGCATCGAATATTTGCTTAAATACAGACCCCATAGCCCAATGGATGTGTAGACTGTCTCAACCAACTTCAAAAACTCTTTTACAACAAAACCAACAGTTTCTTTACCTAGCCTAATACATGAAATAAAAAAACAAAGCTAAATCATATAGAGAGATCCCTCTTTGAAGTTGGAAGGGCTAGATCCCAGCTTTAAAAGCGGTTGGATAAGGTTACCTTTGTAGATTTCTTCTCTTTCA
The DNA here is from genome assembly GCA_009831015.1 of Picea engelmannii. Taxonomy (NCBI): domain Eukaryota; kingdom Viridiplantae; phylum Streptophyta; class Pinopsida; order Pinales; family Pinaceae; genus Picea; species Picea engelmannii. The sequence continues at coordinate 552,413 of ML780545.1, read as the reverse complement.
ACCTCTAGGAAATTTACCAAGTGCTAACACACACCTCACAATGACCCAGACGTCAGGATATTGGATGAACAAGTTTTCCCAAACATTAGGTGATCATATTTAGATATGGTGGCCTACTGGACCCCATTTTTACCCTGCATCAAAACCATAGGATGGATGATTGACCACACATACATGATGAAATTCATAGTCAATAATGAGGAGGGAGAATGTGTTGGTTTCTTTCTTCCAGTAGAGGTACAAAAGTACTAAAAACGTAAATAACTAGAGGAGAGACTAAATACAGAATTTGTGGTCATATTTTATGATTTCCATGACACTAGCAGGTTATTGGCCTCATGGTGGAAGGAAGATAAGAGTTTCACAAACATGAGCAATGAATGGTATAACATGGTAAACCTTAGAGATCCGTATATGTATTTAATGACTTTAATATGCTGATTATATGGGGAAAAATATTGCTCTAAGTTTTCAAAAGTGTGGATGCCCTTGGCATATACCGTGGCAATATCTGGGAGCAGTTTCAACTGGGGAGCCATCATTTCCAAAAAACTAAGCACCAACATCCTACAGGCTCAGACACCAAAGGATGGAGAAACACCATCTTTCCACATGGAATTGTACATGTTGGACTTGATCTGTGTAAGAAATGTTTTCGCAGGTATGAATTTAAGTTGGAATATTCCTGAGTTACCCGTGCATGTTTATTTCAGAATTCTATGGGAAAATAGGTACAAGAAATTTTACACCCTAATATGCGATGAGTTCATAGCCTGAGTGCACTTCATTATATTTAAAAAAGAATGCCCAAGGCTTTTAGTGGCAGCCAAAAAGATGATTTCCAAAGTGGGCCACTAGTATTTTGAAGAAACAAGCACTTATATCAGAGTGTTCAGGGCTACTAGTGCATCACACCTACTCCCCATTCATGTCCCAGACCATCTCATTTTGGGAGAAATTTGTTACCATACCATTCTACAAGGATATAATGCCTACCTAGTAAAATACAAGAAGAGGGAATTCATACCCTATGGTTTTCAAATCGGGTTTTACATGGTAAAATACACTGCAAAGGTGAAACAAGAGGGATTGAGCCAACTTGAGTATCGGTTCCCCACAGGTCGTTTTTGCAAGCATGATCCAAAAGGTCTAGTACTCCAACATGTTTCATAGGTGTCCTCATGATGACCATATTCTCATGATAGCTTCAAAGATGAGATATTTACCGAAGGTGCCTAGAATTGGGAGGAAGTGCTCCATAGAAAGGATAACCCAAACATGACCAAATTCAAAGCAATGAACATGGATGAACAAGTTGAGACTATAGAGAACACTGCTCAAGAAGCCATTAGGGTAAGAGATGAAAACTGAGTAGAAAAAGTGGTCGAGGCATATAGAAGGGGGATACTACTACTAGAAGAAGCCGTAAGAGCTATGCAAAGCTTAGGGGAAAATCCCCCACTTAACCCTTTGATATAACCCTCGAGGATTACCCCGATTGATACAAGAAATAGTGAGGAAAAGCTAAATGGCTTAGAGACAATTCCACCAGAGGAGACCATTGTACAAGAAAAACCTATCCCTATGTCACCACAAGCGGGATCACCGATGACTACTACATCCCAACTAAGGTTAGTAAGAACATCAAGTGGGATGGGTATTCCTACTTTCCTCATAGATTTAATCATGATATATGACGATGAAGAATATCCAGAGGCCTCACACATAACCCCAGTGCCAATCACACAAGAGAAGGATCCAAAGGAAACATCTGCTCCAATTTTTGACGTTTTGATACCAAACCCCCAGGAAGGTGATTGTAAGTCCCTAAAGTTGCACTTGAATGTGAGAGGTAAAGCTAGGGAATCATCAAGTTATTGCAATGGTTTTATGGATAAATATTTAAATTGGTTTTTTAACTGGTCTGAAGGTTGGGCAATGATAATGTATGATATCAATTCACAAAGGAAAAAACAAATCCATATCTCACTGACTTAGTAAATGGTATTCAATTCAATAATCGGATGGAAAAAGAGTATGAAATATAAAGATGTATGTAAGCTTTCAATTTTTCCACTCACATACGAAACTCTTTAATCCCAAATATCATTCAAGAGAAAAGAGACAAGTACTTGAAAACAAATCTGATTATGAACAAGAAAACAACAGAAATTCAATTGACTTACTCACAAACATAAAATAATCAATTTCTTAGCACAAGATCAAGCATGCATTCAAGTAAGAAAAAGATAGAAATACAGACAAGAATAGAAATTTGAGCATCAAAAATCCTTTTCCATTTAGTATCTAGATGAAATAGTTGTTTTCTTTACAATGTCTTCTCAAAAGTGGCTAATGGTTCCCAACCAATCAACCCTTTTTCCTGTCTATAATATCTCCTTTTAAACATTACAATCAGTTTCAAGATATCCTATTTTCAATATTACAGTTAAGATAAGATCATATTTTCTAGCGGATATTTAGGAGATACATCCTTAGATACATATAATTCAAGCCCCTTAATCTTATCCTTTAGATAATGACACAAAAAATAGACCAATCTCTTACATCCTTTAGGAATGAGATGATCAAATCTCTTATAATATAAAGTGGATATGAAGCTGAATTGGTCCTTTCAGATGGCCTGAAGAATAGGGCTCTAGTTATGCTGAACAAACTCTTTACATATTCGAAAGTTTCTTGTCACTTATGCAGATCATAACAACTTGTTTCAAAACCTTAGTATAGGTAGCTTTGAATCAGAAATGGGTCAAACCTATAGGATATCTGGAGTGTGAAGCCTTCACTATATGATAACAACAAAACATGTGGTCTTAATTTTTTCATCTTAGTCTTCAAAACCCCATTGTGCCAATACAATCTAACATTTTCTTCTCTTACCTCTTTGAGAAAAACTTGTTGATCTTTCTTCTTCTTTTTTACCTTATGCAAATTTTCTTGTTGTTTAACATTTCATTGTTCTAACATGTATTTTTATTGCTTCAGGTGCCTGAGAGTAGCCTTTAATTCTTTTACCCTATCATATTCATCTCTTATCTCCATTCCGAATTCAATATGTTCTTTAACTAGTGCAGGTTGGTTTAAGTCGATAGAGAACCTAGGCTTTTCAACCTTGGACTCATGTTTATAATCCTTATAAGATGAAATGCCAACAACCTCCCCTGCTTCAACATTATCTGGCACTTTATTCCCTTGTAAATATTTCAACTCCGTCTCTAAGAAATAATCAAATTCTAATTTGGTCTCAGCCTCAAATGGATCATTTTCAAAATTTGCTAAATAAACTTCTTTTAGAGATGATTTGGGTAAGGTTTCGGTCTTTATCCCTAGATTTTTAGTGTCTCTTTTCAAATGTTTCATAGGATAATCTGCTACCTATTTTCCCTTCCCATCCCTTTGCTATTCTTCCAAAGTATCATATTTATCTCTAGGCTCTATTTTGATCTTTTTTCTTTTGTATAAAGAAATGGTAGGCGATTTTCCCTTTTCCTCCCCTGTAGTTTTTGTTGTGCTATCCTCTATAACAATTACATATTCATATTTAAGAGAATCATTAAAGAGAGCTTTTGAATTCAACCTAAATTTATTTGTTACCCTAGTCTTAGACCTACTAGGGCAATTTACCACAATTTTACCTTTTCTTGCTCTGTTCACCTGCTTATATTTATCACCTACATTTGGTTCCTTTTGTTTATGATTTGATTGTTTGAGACGCTGCTTATTAGACCCTCTGAGTTGGATTATCTTACTATCTTTAGGGTCTTCTTTTGGAACTGGCCAATGACTGTCCAACTCTACCTCTATTTTTTGCTTTATTTTCTGTGCTTCGTTAGTTTTGACTTGAGGGAAAGATTTAGTTAAGGCCTCTATATCCTACTACAATTGTAGTTTTCTATTACTAGATAGAGTGACTCTAACCACATGAGAAATTTCCTTCTCTGTATCAACAAGGGTTTTAGAGATTCCCTTTTCCTTTATTGATTTCTGTTTTGGAAACAATTTGGGTTTGGGTTCCTATTCTTTCAGTTCAAGGGATTCTAGTAACCGATCCTAGGAACGATTCACTTCATCCAATGCATACAGAACTAAGACTCCCATCAATCTCTGATTAAAAATAATCTTAAAGGTAGTTGCAAGGTGACATTGTATTCTTTTAGACATCTTTGTCATACTTTTCAATAAAAAGAATGGTAAACATAAAGGAATGTTACCATTTAAGTGCATTAAAAATTTGATGTGATAAAGATGTACAAATGAAAAACGTCCTTCACAGGTAATATACCTGCGAATCACCATTAGGGAAGTTTGCCACTCCTTCAACCAACTATGTGGGATACCTTGATTCCAGTTTGGATCTTGGTGTTCTTGGACCAAAAACTGGTTGACAAATTGCATTGGCATCTCTTCTTTCTTCCACCACCTTTCTCCATACACAAATAGCCTGCATGTTGTCCCTATTGAATGCTCAGTTACATGAATTAGAACCTTTCCCACCACAGTTGGAAATCCATCAAAGTTCTGAGCAAACATTAAAGAAACTTTTTCATGATAACCCTGTAACATTGAGCAAAAATTAAACCATCTTGCTCTTTTGAACCTCTCTGAAATCTCTGGGTAAGCTTCAAGAAAATCAATGCCCTCTAGTTCTGGTTGAGAAATTTCCCCTCTTCTTAGGCAACATAATGCATATTATATACTTTCAGATTCTATCTAGGGTTTCTGTCATAAAAAAATAGAAATCTTCTGAAAATGTTGTGGACGAATGTTGGCAACCTACAAATTTATAATGAAATATTTTGGGTGTAATCTATCAGTAATAAAATCATGAAGCTAACAACCTTGTGATATGAATTCAGGATGGATGAGTAGAATCCTGATCTCTTCAAGTGAATATAATACTGAGGACATGATTGGATTTTTAATCATCAATTATGCTGGCATTTAGGATAAGATCTCGGGTGTCTTCTGACATGATTTTATGAAGTGGCACATGCAAAATGATGATTTTTCTTAGTGCTACAAGAATATCACTATTCTTGTAGTGCCCTTTTCCATAAGCCATAATTCAAATTTTAAAAAGGGAAAAGGACTTGTAATTTTATGGAGAGATTCTAAACCATATAATTCTACTTTAATGAAACTGAAACATGGTAACTAACACACCAAACACACAAAGAAATCTCAATTTAACACTGTAGAAGCATAGAAATCAAAGTGAAAAATAATGCTAGGAATAGATAGGGTATGGAAGAGAATAACTCAACAGTCATTAGCAAAGTTGGAGACTAACACTATCTCCTTCTGGGGATAATGTTTCATAATGAAACTTTAAGAGCCTGCTGAACAATGCCTTTACCTCCCTCATCGCCATAAAAATTTTCTGTAATTTATTTCCTTTCCCTGCCATCCTTCAAAAAATGAAAACCACAAAGATGCAAAGTAGTCTTTCCTTTGGGTTTATGGAGTCTTATTTCAAAACCATCAAGTAATCACAGAAAACAAAACAAAACAGACTGTACAAATTGAAAAACCTTTGGCTGGTTTTAACATAAGTAGTGTTTTAGAAACCTCCCATTCACTAGGCCCCCCAATATTTCAATGTCATCCAAATTGTGTAAGAGGAAAGTATTGTTATCCATAACTTTATAAATCCTGAAAGGACCATACCATAAGTTGTCAAACTTACCATGTTTAGCTTTGTCCTTTCTTCTAGCATCCCACCTTAACACAAGATATCCTTCTTCAAAAATATCCTTTTTGGTCTTCTTGTCAAATGTTACCTTAACCTTGTTTTGGTAAACAATAGCTTCCCGATGGAGCTTTTCTCTATTATGTTGGACTTCTATAATCTGGAAAATTATCCTTTGAATATCATTGGGCTCTTCTAACTCTTCTTGTAAAAATTTCAGAACATGTAGACCAAGTTGAGTTGGAAACACAACCTCTATTCCATAAACCATTTGAAAAGGTGAAGTTCCAATGGTTTTCTTTGTATTGATCTGATCGACCCAAAGAGAAAATTTCAATTTAGAATCCCATGATCTCTTATTTTCATTGAACAACTTTTTAATGATGCTTATAAGGATTTTATTGGATGATTCTTCTAATCCATTGCCTTGAGGATAAAAAGGAGTGGAGTGAACCAATTTGATGTTGTACTTATCAAAAAATTGAATCATTGCATTAGAATTGAAATCCCGGGCATTATCAGTAACCAACTTTCTTGGGCACCCAAATCTTGAGAAAATGTTCTCTTCAAGAAAATTCATGATTACCTTATCTGTTTCATTTCGTGTAGGAATTGCTTCAATCCATTTTGTAAAGTAATCTGTGGTTGTGAGTATCCATTTGTGTTTTCCATAATATGGAAGATGAATTTCTCCAATGAAATCCAAACCCCACTGTTGAAAATGTCCATGGGCAATGATGGGTTTCAAAGGCATAGACATAAGTTTATGTTTTCCTGCAAACTTATGACAAGGTTCACATGCTCTGACTTGAGAAAACACATTAGACAATAATACATGCTAGTAATAACCCACTCTCAATATTTTGAAAGCTGTGTATTTCCAATGACTATGCCCCCCACAAACTTCTTTGTGTAAGTCATTGAAAATTTGTTTTTCTTCCTCTTCATCAACACATATTAGCATAATTCCATTAGGATATTTCCAAAACAGAAATTGATTGACGATACAATACTTTATAGATTTGAGTTTGAGAGATTTGAACTTGGATTTATCTAAATCAAGAGGAGATTGAAGAATTTGTAGAAGATGAACAATATCCTTGTACTAGAGAGAAGAAAGATATTTGCTTCTTACCTATGAATCAGTTTCTTCAATTTGTAATACTAGATTTATTCATTTGTTGAAGATGTAATGCAATCCAATTTCTTTACAATTTGATTCTATCAGTAATTTAACAAGTCAATGTCCTTTGATCATTTTAGTAGGCTTTATGACCATGTTATATTCCAAAATCTTGGTTATCGATATTCCCCTTTTTCCTTCACTATCTGGTTGAACCAAAATTTCTTTGACAACACTATTTGGAACATATGCAATAATCTCAGAATGTAAGACATAGATTCTGAAAGACTTCAAATCTTTTGCCAGAGCATAGGTTTGTTTCTCCATGATATTATACTTTAATTTTGAATCCCTTAAAGTCTTACTGAATACATAGGTAGGTTATTCATACCCTTCATCATTTCTTTGCAAGAGAACAACAAAAATGGTATCTTTGGATGTAAATGAAAAAATCAAAAACTCCTTAGAGTAACTAGGACCAATGAGAACAAGAGCCTTAATTAAATCCCACTTAATATTTTCAAATGATTCCTTTTCTTCTGATATCCACTTTATCTCTACATCTTTCTTTGACATATCAGTAATATGCTTGATGATTTCTGCAAAATTGGGTATAAATCTTCTTAAAAAATTGATTTTACCTATGAAAGATTGGATAGACTTCTTATTCCTTGGAATGTCTAGCTACTGGATGGCCTTTACCCTTCCAGGATCTATCTTGATTCCTTCATGCGAAACAATACGTCCAAAGAGTTTTCCTTCCTCCATGGAAAAATGATATTTTTTAGGGTTTAATGATATACCATACCTTCTGCATTTTTCAAATGTCTGTTTCAGATGCTGCAAGTGTTCATCATTAGAGGTTGAGAACAAAATAATATCATCAAGATAAATAACCACAAATTTGTCTTCCTCACCAATGAATGCGATTTCCATGGCTCTCTGGAATGTTTCCCTTGCATTCATGAGTCCAAAAGGATTTTTTTCATACATGAAAGTGCCCCAAGGAGTACTAAAATTTGTCTTCTTTTTATCTTCTTCCATCAATGATGTATGATTATAACCTGAATATCCATCAAGCATGTAAATCCTTTAATCCCCTACCACTCTTTGTAAAATATGATCCATTTTTGGTAATGGATAGTTTTCCTTCAGAGAACAACTATTCATATTTCTAAAGTCTACACAGGGAATTATCTCTCCATTCTTTTTCCTGATAGGTACTAAATTTGTTACCCATTATGGGTATCTCAAAGGCACTATAATTTTGGCATTCGACAACCTTTTCAACTCTTTTTCAATTATGGGTAGCAACAATGGATTGAATTGTCTTGTTTTATGCTTAAAAGGGTTGGATCCAGGCTTCAAAGGAATCTTATGCTGCATAATATCTGTATCAAAAACCTTAAGGTCTTCATAAGACCAAGCAAAAACATCAACAAATTGTTTCATCAAACTTACATATCTGTTCCTCTGTTTTTCTGATAATTTCTTGGATAGCCTCACCATCTTTGGTTTTGAATCAGAATTGATATCACAATCTGCCACTTCAGCCTCTTCTATTTGAATAACAGACTTTTTAGAAACATCATTATGGTCAAATAATCTCTCAAGGGGAACCAGGCCCTTTGGCAAATGATTGGTTTTCAACTCAATAATTTTATGACCAACAATGTTGTTATGAAAAATATCATCAGAATGAACTTCTTCATCATAATTTTTATTTTCTTGACCTATGGAAATGGAAGAAAATTCATCAATGGTCTCTAAAAATATTTTAATCTCCCGATCATCTTTAAACCCTTGCCAATTTTTTATATTGTCTGGTATAGAAGGTCTGTGTCTTACTTCAAATTCAAATCTTAAATTGGGAAGTATTGGAGTTTTAAAATTACTAGCTACCAGAGCTAAATAATTTGCCTATTGATTCAAACTTGTCTGTATAAAAGTAATATTGAAAGCGAGAAAGAAATTATCAACAAAATCCCACACTTCATTTATATATTGTTTTAACCTTTGTTGTTTGTCCTAGTAGATATTATTGAGTTGATGGATGATTAACTCTGAATCCACGACGACTGAAATTTTATCAATGTCCATATCCTTAGTAGCTTTCAAACCCAACAAAAGAGCCTCATATTCACTGATATTGTTTGTTGTATCAAACTCCAATTTGTATGATAGAGGAATGACTTCTTTGGAAGGACAAATGAAAACAATCGCAACCCCAAAACCTTCTTTATAACATGAACCATCAAAGTACATCTTCCATAATGAGTTTTCAACATTTTCCTCTTCTGCAGGTGTAACCTTCCTCAATAATGCTTCAACTATTTTATCACTGATGTGAAAAATGGAAGAACCAAGTTCATCTTCGACTACATATATAGGATGATTATTGGGGTTTTCATGATCACTAACCAGGTAAGCAAACCTCACTCCCCTGTACAATCTTCGATGTTCTCCACCAAACACAGGTATGCTAGCATTACTGAGGTCCATTTGTAGTGTACCTCCTACTTTCTTAGCCCATGATATTGACAATACCATCCAAAATTTAGGAGGTATATCAACCACAATCACATCCAAAACCACACTTTTCATGGGTAACTAAGATAAAGTGACAACCATGTATTTAATGGTTCCCATACATTTAACCTGTCTGGAGTCAAATGAATATAGGTCTAGATAAGGCTTAGTGATATCTAATCCTGGCTCATCCATTACTACCTTTGACATGACATTGTGTGATGCTCTTGAATCCATTAAACAATTATGCAATATGTTTTCATGAATGTTCAGTGATATGTAGAAAGGAGGAGAAACATCAGATCTCTCCTCAATATGTGGTCCAATGGTTATAGTAGGATTTTCATATTTAGATTTATGGTATCCAAAAAAATAACACGAGCATGGGACTGGCATGATTTTAGGACAAATTTTCTAAAAGGATCGGTTTTCATTAATTCTACCAGAGGTATGGGGATTTTGATCTTATTGATTTTATTTTCCAAACTGAAAGAAGGAACCTGCTTCTCAGATTCCTTTACCTCTGTAGTACCAACCTTGACAGGTTCTTTTTGTTGCTGATCAATTTTAGCCCCTGTTTCTTTACTAGACCTTGATTTGACTAGAGCATTTGTATTTTTGGTTTGAATAGGAGTGTCCACTTTTGATCCATTTGATCTAGACCTGAGATCATACTTTTTTATTTTATGTTCCTTCTGAGAAATCTCTTCAACATCTTCTTTCTCAAACTGATTTAGTATAAGAGTATCCTCATAATCTTGTTGTGTCAGATGAGTGGGAGGTAATTATGTATCATTTAAGTGAACTTTGGAATCCTCTTCAGTGTCATCAATTTCTTCAACCTCTTCCACTGCATTGTTTTGAAAAGGAGGAAAAACCCTTTGATCTTCTTTATTTATCCTTTCTCTTGGTAAAATTTTAGGAACATTGTTAGGCCTTCTTAACTAACTGGTATTTGTGTATCCTCGTTCCTATGTAGGTCTGGTAGATTGTTTTGTTTCCATCTTCATCTTGGCCATTTCAGATGTCAAGGTTTTCAACATTTTGGCCATTTCATCAATCTTGGAGTCATATGCTGTATGAGAAGAAGAAGGAAGTTCTTCTCTTTATTTTTTCTTGTCCCTATCACTCCTTGATTTTAATCTCTCTGCTGCCAGTATATTGGGTTCTACTTCAATGGTTGCTTCCTGCATCAAAATCAGAGTAACATACCTTCTTTCTCTCAGCAATAGAGAAAAATCAACATCAAAAGCATTGGAAAAAAGTAATTTTGGCATATGTTTCTGTGGGTTTGATTTCATCTGGAATCTTACTATACATTTTATTGAATCTTTTGGTAAAATATGATACAGATTCTCCTTGATTTCTTTTCAAAGCACCAAATTTAGTGATATAATACAAGTAATCTTTCTTATCTCCCCACTGTCTCAAAAAGGTATCATCTAATGCATAAATATCAACAATAGAATTAGGAGGGAGACTTCTAAACCATTTCCTCACTTCTCCATCTAAAATTTGCACAAAAATTCTCATCCAAACATCTGCATGCTCCACATTAAAATTATCTGTAAAATTGTTGAAAGAGTTTAAGTGTTCTTCAGCAGCCACTTCCCCCTTTCCATTAAATCTTGGAAAATACTTCATATAATCATTAGGTGGGAAGGCATACAATACTTGTGGTAAAATCAATGGTGCATATCTGGCTGCAACAATTGCATCCATCCTATTTACAACCATATTTATCACAACTGGTGTTTGAACTGTAGAAATAGGAAAAACTTGGGATGTAGAAAGAGAAACAGTTCCTTGGGTAGAAAAACTTGGTTGAGATGATACAAGTTTTTGATCTTCAACTGATGAAATCAGAGGTTTCCTTTTTGAATAAGGATGGGATGAAGGTTCCATAAACAAAGGATTTTCAAAGGAATGAAAATGTGGTTTAACCTCTCCAGAAGAACTAGATTGGGGTGATGAAGATAAAAATGTATCAGGTTCACTTTTAGTATCTTTGGGAAAATCCCTCAAAGCTGTAGCTATGGATAAGGTGTTTTCTTGTTCTTCTTAAATGAGCTCAACAAATAATTTCCGTTGCTCTAAATTCAATTCAGAGATAGTTGAAGGAAAGGATATAGATGAAGGTTGAACAATAGGATTTGTTTCAATTTCATGTATAATTTCTACAATTGGAGGGTTATTAACATGTTTAGAAGATTGTCCTTCAAAACTTGTAGAAGAATATTTATCTTTTGAAGAAGAAGATTGTTATGGAGTACTTTTAGATTTTCTCAATAAATTTTCAGGATCAGACACTGTTGGAACATGTTTAGGATCTGGGTTTTTTCTGGTCACTTGTTTCTTTGTAGATGATGATAAGTTTAGAGGAGGTTTAAGTCCTTTACCTTCTCTTTTAGGAGCCAAAATTACTGCAGAGGAGTAGCCAGGTGAATAATATAAAGTCACATAAAAGTGTCTAAATTCTTGTCCACCATCAAGATTTAGATCTGGTCTTTGTCGTTCTCCCAGGGAAAAATACTTTGTGTCCCCATCCCCAACAACAACGCCAAAATATGTTAGTCCCTAAAGTTGCACTTGACTGTGAGAGGGAAAAATAGGGCATCATCAAGTTATTGCAATGGTTTTATGAATAAATATTTAAATTGGTTTTTTAACTGGTCTGAAGGTTGGGAAATGATAATGTATGATATCAATTCACAAAGGCAAAAACAAATCCATATCTCACTGACTTAGTAAATGGTAGTCAATTCAATTATCAGATGGAAAAAGAGTATAAAAGATAAATAAGTATGTAAGATTTCAATTTGTCCACTCACATATGAAACTCTTTAATCCAAAATATAATTCAAGAGAAAAGAGACAAGTACTTGAAAACAAATATGATTATGAACAAGAAAACAATAGAATTTCCAATGACTTACTCACAAACATAAAATAATTATTTTCTTAGCACAATATCAAACATGAATTCAAGTAATAAAAAGATAGAAATATAGAAAAGAATATAAATCTGCCCATCCAAAAGCCTTTTCCGTTTAGTATTAAGATGAAATAGTTTTTTTCTTTACAATGTCTTCTCAAAACTGGCTAATGGTTCCCAACCAATCAAACCTTTTTCATGTCTATCAGATCTCCTTTTAAACATTACAATCAGTTTCAAGATATCCTACTTTCAAGATTATAGTTAAGATATGATCCTATTTTCTAGATGATATTTAGGAGATACATCCTTTGATACATATAATTCGAGCCCCTTAATCTTATCCTTTAGACAATGACACAAAAAATAGACTAATTCCTAAAGTAATGAGATAATAAAATCTCATATAATATAAAGTGGATTTGAAGCTGAGCTGGTCCTCCCATATGGCCTAAAGAAATGGGCTCTAGTTATGTTGAACAAACTCTTTACATATTCGAAAGTTTCTTGTCACTTATACAGATCATAACAATTTCTTTCAAAACCTTAGTATAGGTAACTTTGAATCATCAATAGGTCAAAACTGTAGGATATATGGAGTGTGAAGCCTTCACTATATGATAACAACAGAACCCATGGTCCTAATTTTTTCCAGTTTAGTCTTCAAAACCACATTGTTCCCATACAATCTGATATTTTCTTCTCTTACCTCTTTGAGCAAAACTTGTTGATATTTCTTCTTCTTTTTTACCTTCTGCAACTTTTCTTGTTGTTTAACATTCCACTGTTCTAACATGTATTTTTCTTGCTTTAGGTGCCTAATAGTATCCTTTAATTATTTTACCCTGTCATATTCATCTCTTATCTCCATTCTGAATTTAGGATGTTCTTCAAATGGTGTAGGTTGGTTTAAGTCGATAGAGAACCTAGGCTTTTCAGCCTTGGACTCATGTCTAATATCCTTATAAGATGAACTGCTAATAACCTTCCCTACTTCAACATTATCTGACACTTTAGTCCCTTGTAAATATTGCAACTCCGTCTCTAAGAAACAATCAAATTCTAATTTGGCTTCAGCCTCAAATGGATCATCTTCAAAATCTGTTGAATAACCTTGTTTTAGAGATGATTTGGGTAAGGTTTCAATATTTATCTCTAGCTTTTTAGTGGCTCTGGGAAAATGTTTCATAGGATAATCTGCTACCTGTTTTCCCTTCCCATCCCTTTGCTATTCTTCCAAAGTATCATATTCATCTCTAGGCTCTATTGTGATATTTTCCCCTTTGCATGAAGAAATGGTAGGTGTTGGCACAGGGGAAGGCCTAGGTTTCAATGCTTCAAAAACGCACCAACAAAACCATAACTACCGACCCTTTCAGCAACACCTGCGAAGTAGATGAAGTCTCACCCGATGTAGAGGCAGGGGTGGTTGCAGGACTTAGGTGTCTACAAACTAGATGGGACACAAATATGTGATCAAAATACTTAACATAACACTTAACAATTAACATTAATTAATATTTAACTCTTATCCACCTCACAGGAGGAAACCCTAATTACAGAACAACGTAGTAGTCATCATGATCTAACACATCCAAGCACTTAGCATATAGAGATAGATCAGATATAGCATTCATTCACATCACTAAGCACTAAGCTACTATATCAGATGCATCTAACATATATTGATACACTAAACATAATTCACATACCAACCATAATGCACAAAGAAACCACAACATAGGATATACATGGTTCACCCCCAGCGTAGGGCTACGCCCAACAAATATTCTTCTCTTTATTGTCTTCTATCAATATTCTTACATGCACATAGACACAACCCAACTCCACATAGGACATGAGATCTGTGCACACCTAGATAGATACTCCTTCCCTGAGCTTGGCACAACACAAAGCCTTTTTACAATCACTTGCACTCATCTCTGCAAGTTCTCAACACACAATATGCATAAAGCCTTTATAATCACATAGACCAACTACTTACATTTCTTTCACTTAGTGCATTGGCCTCATTACTCGCTACTTACATCACCTAGATTTCTATTTATACTTTACAAAAGGGGCCTAAACATGGGTAAACCCATTGGGCCGACATTCCATACCCTTTACATAAACCCTAAACCCAAAAATTCCCTAAAAGGGGGTCGATATCCTACAATCTCTGCTTCACCTTGTGCTCCACCTTTGACCAACCTGTCGAAGTCCCAAAAATGATCAACCTAACCAAGGTTCTCCAAAACTTGGTCAAGGGCCAACAAGCCCCCAACACTCACCTGTGACTCATCTCGAGTCACTCTGATCTGGGTAACTTTTCCTCGAAGGCCTTGAGATTGGCTTGATCTGCCTCAACCTGTTGCTTCACCAGAGCCTCCTGCTCGATGAACTTCTGAAGAACCTTATCTATCATAGGTCCTTCTAAGTGTTGTTCTACTATGGTGACCACTTGTTCTAGTTTTTCACTTCGTCCTTCAATCTCCTCAAAAAGTGTGCAAGCATCATCTTGCACTGGCTGGAGCTTCTGAGTCACTTCCATGAATTTACTCTGGATGACATGGAACTACTGCTGAACCATGTGCTGTTCTTGGGATCTTTTCATCCTCTCGACTGCTGATAGTGGCTTCAAATACTCTTGCACTATTTCTGCTTGCTTCTTTGCCTCCTAGATTTGTGACTCCAACATACTTAGTTCAGGGTCCTCTGAAAGGCGCTCGTAGGTATGCGCACTTAGAATGCTGAACTGTTTGCATTCTAAGGCCAATGCCTTGATTCTATGGACTGTGCTCCAAGCATTTTCTTCCCTTTGGTCTCACACTTCCTACAGAGTGCTTGGCACTGCTTGTAATTCTAGTTCTGCTACTCTTTGTTGGAGTTGCTGAATAGCTTCAACAAGATTTCCCACTTGACTCTCCACTGGGTGTTCTTCCATTTGTTCTAAGCTTGTCATAGAGCAAAGTGCTCTAGTGACTGCTTCTTTCTTTTCTCTTCCTTCTTTTTCCTTCTGCTACTGCTGGGTGCATCATATTCTTCGCGAGTGACTACAGGATTGCCGATGAGGTCGAGGTCGGATAGTTCGTCCTGGTCGACTGGTATAAGGAAATCTGAGGGCCATTCCTTAGTTATTTCTTCCATGTCTTCCTTAGTGATATTATAGTAGGATTGAAGCTCTTATTTATGTTCGTATCCACGTACAGTGATATAATAAAATGTCTATCTGTGCGGAACTTCACAAATGTCTTGAACCTGTGCAGGGTGTTCAACGTCATACAAGAGAAAGACTCAATATCCCTTCTCAACTCTAGGTAATAGGTGCGGAACACCGCGTTTAACTACCATTTCTTAGCCATGTTGGTTGAGTACCAAAGCATAGTGAACTTCACAGCTAGGGGTTCACACAACTCAATCTTAGGGAAGGTCTCTCCTTCCGACATCTCCCAAGCAATGAAGGTGATGAGGATCAACAACCAACTAAAATGGAACTCATATCCATGATCCTGAGCTTTGCAACAATTTTTCTCTAACTGGTTGACGAGGTAGCTCGCCCAGTTCATTTGTAGTACTTCGATGCATTTTCCCGCGATGTCAACAACGAACCCCGTGACCTGCATGGGTTTGTTCTTCCTTACTATCTTACTAGCAATCAACTGGAAGGCTAGGCACACTGCACAGTTCTAGATGGAAGCTACCTTGTAGCCTCGCTTTCCCTTCTCCACATCGCCATAGGTGTCTTTGATTTTCTGAGCCAGGGCGCGATCTGCAGCCTTCCCTGGATAAAAGTCTTGTGGGTCTAGTCTTTGCATGCTTAATCTAGTGATCCAATGGATCATCACCGGATCTATGGTGATGTGTCTGTCCAACCACAAATAAAATCCATGGAAGCAAGACAACATGAGTTTAATGCACGTGTTAACCTCCTAATGTCTTCCAAAGCAGGGTCTCTTCATTACATTCAGGATGGTGGACCTCGCGATGTCCATGGTCCACGACTGGGGGATGATATTCGATTTCATCCCCTTTCTATTGGTCAAATACTTATGTGGGGCAAGCATGCCATAGTTCTTGTGATCTCCCAAGTTGAAGTCACTGATCTTCAACATCATAATCTGCCCCAACTATAGTTCAATGACGCATATCCCCTTTGGGAGGTACGCAGTGATCAAAGTGTAGTTGAAGTCCCTCGAGACACTGTCATGAATAACCGCGCCAACCAGAGGTGGGATATAGTCAGGCAGGATATATGGGATGAGATTCACATTCACCAAGTCATCATGATGCTTTCTACGTTTCTTAGTAGCGGGTCATCTAGACCAATGTTGCGCAGTAAATGGGGATGCTTCCAATCATCACGTCGATGAAGCTTGTATGCATGCGAACATCACCTTTTCATCCATGAGGTCTATTAGGATCTCTTAGACAGACTTTTCTATTGCGCTAATGTCATCTGACATGCACGCTCGAGATAAGATATATTAGGTTGGTGAGTAAACACTCAATGTAACAGAATGGTTGGCGAGCTCTCAATAAGAACTGCGCAAAAGAAACTAGTTCTCTGTGGGCTCAAATAATCACAATTGGCAAAATTTTTCTCGGTGCAATGCTTAACAGGATAAATAGACAATGTCATAACAGACTCTGCCAACAGGCAAGAATGCCTCAATCAATGCAATTCCATCTGCTATGGCGCAGTCGCAATGGTCCATTGGTGATCTTTCTGGTCATAACTACGTGTCTATCCATTCTGGAGCATCGTTCTAACGGTAATGACGCTTCCAATGGTCATATTGCTTCGTCGTTGCGAAGTGCCAATATACGCTATTCTGATATCCCGACGAAGTTCCAGTTCTACAAACCTTCCTTCTGTGAAGTCCTCTCTGAAACTTTCTGCAATTTTTCTAACTTTGCTTTCTTCTTGTTGAGCTTTCTGGCTTTATTTCCTATGATTTGAGTCATTAGTTTCCTCTTCTCATTATTTTTTTTATCTCCCCTTGGCATAGTAACTTCACATGGTGGAGATTCTTTCATAGGGTTCGAGGGTAATACTTCTTCTCTTTCTGGGGTGAGTGTTCTATTATCCTATATGGAAAAGAGTTTCAAGTCTTCCTGTGTTCTTTCATCTTCAACAACTAGGTATTTGGTCCTTAGTATCTTCAACTTGTCCTCCTATTCTTCTAGTAAGTGTGCTATTCTCCTAGTCATGAAATCTCGTAGTTCTTTCTTTTTCTGTTCTAGAGCTTTTTCTTCTTGTTTCCTTCGTATCTGATCTTTCTCACCCAAGTTTTTCCTATCAAAATAGAAAATGGGGCACTGTTCTCAACAAAATCAACGACCTCAAACTCTTCTTCTGTCGAAGTTCCATGAGAACTCATAAGTAGATGGGTAAGTCTTCTACACAGGGTTATCATCTTCCCTTTAAACAATCTGATTCCTCCCAGTGAAGGAACCATAGCAGGCTTTCCAAAAATTTCACAAGTTCTTTCTATCATATATTCACCTGTGTTTCCTCATCTAGGACACAGTCTATGTCGAAGTATCCTATTCTTGTTTCTATGCAGTCCTTCTCTTTTAAGATCTCTGGTAAACTGATGTCTCTGTGATCATTCAAGGTTTATTTCATATGTAATAATATAGTCTCTGATTCTTTCTGGTTCTTGAGCATATTCTTAGTCTCTTGACCTTCCTCATGGTCTTCTTGTCTCATGTTCATCTTTTCAACTTTAGCAATCATTCTAGGGCAATCTAAAACTTCATGTTCAGTAGCCTTACAACAAAGGAAAATGGAACCTCGACCGGGGCATTCCTTAGAAAGATGTCCTGGTCTTCTACAATTATAACAAAGAGTCAATCCTCTCTTTCTCTTGAATGATCCCCAAACTTTCCTGTACTACGCACTGGGATCACAATGGTGGATCTGCAAAAAATTCTTTCTAGGGTCCTGCATGCACTTGTTAGTCCAACAATTCTTTCTATGCATAGGAATAACATATATTTCACTAGTTCTATTAGATATATTCATATCAAATCTTCTTTCTTTTGGTTGTGCCCTAGTTTTCAGACTAGGAAAAAATCTATCAAACATACCTAGATCCATTCTTTCAAAACAAATTTTTTCACTTATCTTACCTTTATCAGAGCACAAAGATTTTAAGCTCTTACCTCTTTTCTTCAAATCAGAATTTTCTTCTTAGCACTGAGCTTCACAAGTCAAGTAGAGTACCATGCACCACAACAATAGATAAATGCACAAATATTTCTCTTCTTCATTTCCCAACAATCACAGTTTCAGGTCCCGACAATGGAACCATTTGTTGGCACAGGGGTAGTCCCAGGGTTCAATGCTTCAACAACACACCAACAAAACCCTAACTACCGACCCTTTTGACAACACCTATGAAGCAGATGAATTCTCACCCGAGGTATAGGTAGGGGTGGTTGCAAGACTCAGGTATCTACAACCTAGCTGGGACACAGATCTGTGATCAAAATACTTAACATTACATTTAGCAGTTAACATTCATTAATATTTAACTCTTATCCACCTCGCAAGAGGAAAACCTAATTATAGAACATCGCAGTAGTCAAAAAGATATAACACATCC
Source organism: Picea engelmannii (assembly GCA_009831015.1). Classification (NCBI taxonomy): domain Eukaryota; kingdom Viridiplantae; phylum Streptophyta; class Pinopsida; order Pinales; family Pinaceae; genus Picea; species Picea engelmannii. The sequence continues at coordinate 533,502 of ML780545.1, read as the reverse complement.
AAGAACTTAACATATAGAGATTGATCATATCTAGCATTCATTCACATCACTAAGCACTAAGCTACTATATCAGATGCATCTAACATATATTCATACACTAAGCATAATTCACATAACAACCATAATGCACAAAGAAACCAAAACATAGGATATATGTGGTTCACCCCCAACACAGGGCTACGTCCATCAACTCTTCTTCTCTTTATTGTCTTCTGTCAATCTTCTTACATGCACAGAGCCACAACCCAACTCCGCATAGGACAAGATATTTGCACGCACCTTGCCAGATCCTCCTTCCCGAGCTTGGCACAACACAAAGCCTCCTTACAATCACTTGCACTCTCTGCAAGTTCTCAACATGTATTATGCACAAATCCTTTACAATCACATAGACCAACTACTTACATTGCTTGCACTTAGCGCATTGGCCTCATTACCCCCTACTTACAATACACAAATTTCTATTTATACTTTACAAAAGGGGCCTAAATATGGGTAAACCCATGGGATGACATTCCATAATTGTTACATAAACCCTAAACCAAAAAATTCCCTAAAAGGGGGCCGATCTCCCACGATCTTGGCTTCGCCTTCGACCAGCCTGTCGAAGTCCCAAAAATGGTCAACCTGACCAAGGTTCTCCAAAACTTGGTCAAGGGCCAACAATAGGCGATTGCCCCTTTTCCTCCCCTGCACTTTCTATTGTGTTATCCTCTATAAAAATTACATGTTCATCTTTAAGAGAAGGATTAAAGAGATATTTTGACTTCAACTTGAATTTATTTGTTACCCTAGTCTTAGACCTACTAGGGAAATTTACCATAGTTTTACCTTTTCTTTCTCTGTTCACCTGCTTCTCTTTATCACCTACAACTAGTTCCTTTTGTTTTTTCTTTGATTGTTCGAGATGATGCTTATTATACCCTCTGAGTTTGATTATTTTACTATCTTTAGGTTCTTCTTTTGGAACGATCAAATGACTGTCCAACTCTACCTTTTTTTTTGCTTCTTTTTATTTTCTTTGGTAGTTTTGAATTCATGGAAAGATTTAGTTAAGGCCTTTATCTCTTGCTGCAATTGTAGTTTTATCTTACTATATCGAGTGAATATTACCATAGGATAAATTTCCTTCTATGTATCAACATGGGTTTTAGAAATTCCCTTTTCCTTTGTTGATTTCTGTTTTGGAAACAATTTGGGTTTGGGTTCTTGTTCTTCCAGTTTAAGGGATTCTAGTAACCAATCCCAAGAACGATTCACTTCATCTAATGCATATAGAACTAAAAATATTATCAATATCTGATAAAAAAGACTCTTAAAGGAATTTGCAGGGTGAGATTGTATTCTTTTAGACATCTTTGTCAGACTTTTCAATAAAAAGAATGGTAAACATAATAGAATGTTACCATTTATGTGCATTAACAATCTGATGTGATAAATATGTACAAATGAAAAATGTCCTTCACATGTAATATATGTAAATGTGTTGAACCTACACAAAATAGATCTATCTATAAAATACTACACACATTTGCAGGGATAAATTAAGAAAGAAGAAGCAAGAGAGAAAGAATAGAAGAATTCTCATTAACCGTAATGAATAATGAATAATTTACACATGGTATACTCTGTATAGCTCAATGAATGTGCACTAGTGGAGAACCAATGCGCCATAGTGGTGGTCTAGAGTGATCTGGACACACACTAGCAGTTACGTGAGTGAACTGCCATCTACTCTAGTCTCTCAAGCAGTTATGAGAATGAACTTCCACCTAGCTGAGTTAACTAGTCAACTAGTCTTTAGTTAGTTGAATGAACAAAGTGTAGTGAGGAGTAGATCAAGGAATCAAGAGTAATGCGCCATTCTGGTGATGATCCCAAGGCAAGTGCACACTATCATGGTGATGATCCCAATGTTTCATGGTGACAAAACTAATGCAACATCTAGACTCAACTAAACTAGTTAAACTTAAGTGTTAACTGAAAAAGAATATTATCTAGGTGGAATATTCTCACCTAAAATATAGGAGACTGGATAATGACTAATTATAACTAATAAACAAGGAAAAAACTTAGGAAAAAGAAATCCTAGGTGTGTGTGAAGTAACTCCAACACCCCCTAAACATCGCTATGGTGAAAATAAGGAACGGGTCCTGACAATGAGGCCATGTTAGGTACCCAAATACAAAAGATACACTGAAATAAAGTGAGGAAAGAGGGAAAACCTCATG